>JBBPCS010002424.1:0-13528 GCA_037974645.1 Hollardia meadi
TGTCTGCCTTCTCTCCAATATAATGGAACTAGATGGCACTTCACTTGTGGAGCTCAAAGAGACAAAAAAATACATTTTTATTTTTTATCTCTAAAGCAACTCACACCAAAACAATCTAGATGGATAAACCTGATAAATCTGTCCCTGATGAACAGATTATGCTGTAACACTGACAAAGCACGCCATATGTACAGATGCTAATGTGTGTATGTGTGTCTTGTCAGCTGCGGCCATCTGTACCACTTCCAGTGTCTGCAGCAGAAGGACTGTGGGTGGGGTTTTGCTTCAGATCAACAACAGCGGTGGAGCTGCTACAAGTGTTCCTCCAGCAAAGGAGGAAGGGGCGGGCCTTCCACCAAACCTAAAAGAGGCCGCAGCACGTCCCTGGCACAGGTGTGTACAGATGTTTGCAGAGAAGAACAAAGCTTGGGGGTGCAGAGTACTGCCAGTGCACAGGGGAAATGAATAATAAAAAACTGGTCAAGCACATTTGTGTTTGTGCCTGGAGATTTTGGACCGTAAACACCGATCAGCCACAACATTAAAACCACTGACAGTTGAAATGAATAACATTGACCATCTTGCTACAGTGCAATATTCTGCTGGGAAACCCTGGATCCTGACATTCCAATTGACACAAACCATGTTGATACACACTCCTCTCTGTAGGCAGTGTAATAAATTACTTTGACCACATTTCTACTGGTTCTTTGTTGTGGCCCAGGTGTTTGTTCAGGTGACGTTGGACCTTCAGCAGGAACAGTCCTGGGATCAGCTTCGCTGTCTTTGCCGAGGACCTTCAAGGGTATGAACACTGTGTCTGTGTGTGGCAGCTGAACACACAAGTCGTGGCACAAGGAAGTAGAGCGGTCAAATCGGTGGTTTGATCCCCGACCTGCAGGGGATCTTAAATCGCTTTACACTACAAGTGCCACCTGCAGTTTGGGGTTCAGTATCTTGTAGACTGCAGGGCCCAGGGATCGAACCACCGACCCTCCCATCACTGGACGATCGCTTTACTACCTGAGCCACAGTCCCCGAAGGCATCGGTGTGTGAGTGTATGTGTGAAAGGTTACCGACTAGTCTCTGCCACCAGTGTATGAATGTGTGTGTGCGTACACTTGGGAGGGAGACAAATAAAGGTGATGATCACATTTCTAATGGTTGTTTTTGTTTTTTTTCCAGTTGTCCATCCTTTCAGAACTCTGCCACAGCAGTGAAAAGACTGGACTTTTAATTACCACCCAACCAACAGAGAATTTCCAACTTAAACTCTCCCCTCCACCTCTATTGGAAGAGTAGCTCCATAACTGGATTTTCCCTTCATCCGCCCTGACCCGAGTGCAGTGGGATTGGTGAAAGACGGATTCCCCTGACTATTCTATTATTATATACTATTCTATTATGTTTCCGCTGCTTTTGTATTGTATTGTTGTATACCTTCTTTAAAAATGTGTCTTTCAAAACAAACTGCTTAATATCGATGAGACTGAGTCACTTCTAATTCTACTAAATGTAGCTTTGATTTCATTGATTTTTTATGCACTAAAGCTGGCTCAACCATCTAGCTTTGGTTTGCATGTTGGTGCTGGCTAAATGTTTGTTCACAAGTAATAAAAAGACAAGATATATATATATATATATTTGATATATTTATTTAGACTTTACACTAAGAGAGCTTGTGAAACCTGCTTGTAAACATCTCCCAGCTTTCAGACTATCACCTCTAGAAGTACAAAGTGGTATTCTGAGACAGGACAGGCGGAGCTAGCTGGTTAGCATAATGACCCTGAACCTCTGTTGATAGTACGAGTTAATTTTTTTTGAACGTTTTAAACTAAAATTATGGTCACATCTTACAAACGGCACCGTTAAACCATGAATGTAATACTTTTCTTTTTGTACAGTCACAATTTAAATGAGCTCTTGCAAAAATAAAATTTTGCCTAATCAGTTAATTGACTTAGATAATCAAAACACTAAATGAAAAAAAGTATGTCATTTCAGATTTTATTGCTCATTCACACATGCATGCAAACTTTCCAACATCCATAAGCACACAATCTTCAATGAGCAGAACAAGTTTGTTTTTTTTAAATAAGTAACCAAACAGATTCCAGTCAAATCCACTGAAATAATATCTCGACTGGAAAGACGATGGCGTTTTCAAGTAATCGTCAACTTAAATGAAACTATCAAAGATTTCAATAATCCTACGTGTAATAACGAGGTGCACTTCTAATGTCCGATACAGAGTGGGTGCACTAACATTTAAATCCTAGGAACTTCCCCTCTGTTTAAAATAAAAAAGCCAAATATAAGGCTAATTAATTGTCAAAATGAGGTCAAAACAATAGTACAATTAATGGACTAACCATTTATAGCAGAGCCGTTGGCCGCTCGTATTGAGGAGCCTGAGGAACATTAACACACCAGTATTGAAAAGCAAAGGATCACATTAGTACTGCATTAAAGCAATAACTCCGAAACCAGTAACATTTAACTAATTCAACTTTTAACCATGCTGAGAATTCAAAATAAGGCATTTAAAATCTGTTCACAGATGATATGCAGTCGATCTCTGGGGGTCTCTGCTGCGGTGCCCCACACTGTCTCTTTAGCTAGTGTAGTGTTTGAATTGATTAAAGCCGGCTTGGTTGTAGTGCTGCCCGCCATGTTGGAAGAACTGTTCAAACTGTCCTCCTTGGTTAAAATTCTGCCCCCCTCTTCCTCCCCAGCCTCCTCCTTGTCCTCCTCCTCCTCCACGGCCTCCTCTTCCCCTTCCCCCTCTACATCCGCGAGCCCCGCCCCTCTCCTGATGCCAGCTTCCATCTTGGTGGTAATTGTCATGGTAACCACCTCCTCCTCCTCCATGGTAGCCAGGGTCCTGGAAGCTGCCTTGGTTGTTCCCTCCTCCTCCATAACTACCTCTCCCTCCTCCTCCCTGACGACCTCCTGTATCTTGATGATGGCCCTGATTATAACTGCCTCTCGCTCCTCCACCTCTGTCTCCCAGGCTTCCCTGCACCTTTCCCCCTCTGGGGCCTCCTCCTTTGCCTCCCCTGTCCCCATGCGCTCCCCCTCCTCTTTCATATCCTCCACGGCCACCTTGGGAGTAGTGATCGTAGCCCCCCCTGCCACCTCCATGCCCACTCCCACCATAGTGTCCTCCACCTTGCGGAGCATCCTGACGCTTCTGCCAGGAAGGCATCTCTGGAGGCGGAGGCTCAATCTCACAGGGACGACCTCCCCTGTCTGGCACTCGGCCCATCAAAACCTAAGAAAAAGACACGTGTTAAAAAATGGTTCAAAAGGAAGCCGTTAGCCAAGTTTGATCCCACTGTTTGTATGACATTAAGTTTCTGTCAGTTAGACGAAACATTTTCCAGACGCTGGCACATCACTCATCCAGGGTTTCCTTCGCTCCATCGTTGAAGTAGATTTTGAAAGTTCTCTAGTTTCCATCTAAAACCAAACATTAGTTTGAGTGAATCATCTTATATTTAGGCTGAAAAGTGTTTTTTTATTTTCACTTCTTCAGTTTTTGTGTGTTGAACAGAGGTCTGGGTGGGAGGCGGGCAGTGGATGGTTGGTTGATGACGAAAGCTGCCACTACATACGGAACCTGCCTCCAGAGCAGCCAATAGCTAAACTCAATAGCAATACCCGGACTTCAAACAGAAGACAGCAGCTGCTATTTATATTTATAACAATTCTTTGCACTAAAATGTCAAGATTTGGACCTGAACCGATCAATGACACTACTAAAATACATACACTAAATACCCATTTACATTGGTTAGTCTTTAATAGAAGCCAACTCCACTTTTTAAATAATTCACACATAAAGACAACACTTTTTTAAAGGTCAAAACAAGCATTATTAAAGTGTCGGCGCAAAATTAGAAAAACTAGTGGCACCATGCCTGAAAGCTGAAACCAACCGAAAATGTTCACAAATTGGTGAGACAACGCGAGGTTCAGGAGCTACTTACCCTCCGAGCAGAGGACGAGATCATCGACACATAACAGGGACGGTAAATTATTGTTATTGTCATGTTATTCCATTGTTTACAAAGCGCTGCTCGGCACGCATGTTTAAAACGTCACACTGGACTCCGACGCTGACGTGTTACTCGTCACGCCAGCTTGTTATCTAAATCACGGAGTGGAGCGGTCTTCGTTCCCGCGAAGAGACAGAGCTGAAACTCTAACAGGACTGTGGCCAACAAGACATAAAAGGGATCTTAGTGGACGGAAGTGAGAACTACTTAAATACATTGATGTTTATTTAAGCTGACAGTATATTTAAGAAACGGAGAAGGAAAGTTGGTTTGTACAACCCCAATTCCAAAAAAGTCAGGACGCTCTGTAAAACATTAATAAAACAGAATGTGATCATTTCCTTTTTTTTAACCTTCAATTCAAATGGAAACACTACAAAGACAATATATTTAATGTTGTATCTCATCAACTGATTTTTGTAAATATATGCTTATTCTGAATCTTATGGCAGCAACACGTTTCAAACAAGTTGGGACAACAAAAGACTGGGAAAGTTGTGGAATGCTCAAAAACACCTGATTGGAACATTCCACAGGTAAAGAGGTTGATTGGTAACAGGTGATGGTGTCATGATTGAGTACGAAAGGGGAAGACTCCTTCACAAGCGAGGATGAGGAGAGGTTCACCACTCTGAAAAACTGCATGGGCAAATAGTAATAAACATTTCTCAATGCGCAATTGCAAGGAATTTGGGGATTTCACCATCTACTCAACGGTGTGTTAGCGCCCATGGCATGGGTAACTTTAATGGCACCATTAATGCTAAAAGGTACATACAGGTTTTGGAACAACATATACCACCATGAACTTCTGCACATCCCTTACAAACGGAGAAACAGGATGTGAAACAGAAAAGACATCGTTACTACACTGTGTGTAACCAACCTTATTAATAGCACAAGCAGTCTTCTCTCGTATCTTGCCACTGCTTGTTCGTAGGATCTTGGAGAAGTCTTGTCGAGCAGCAAGAAGGTGGGCGACCGAGATTTTACTTCTGTTGCCGAGGGCAGAACGTAGCGGCTGGTAAACTTTGGACAACTTTTCAGCATGTGTCTGTAATAAGACAAACAAAGTGAGTAGTATTCTTCTTTGAAAGTAATGCGTCAAATATATCAGTCATATATTATATAGTATGCGGTTTGCTGCAGTGATTTGTTTTTCTTCGGCTCTGGCCGTGACATCAGTACTTTTCCATGTTTTCCTGTCTGTCTATGATTCGTCATGGACGCGGCTTCTCTCACAGGCTACACCTGATCTCCGGTCTTCAATCTACTAATCAGTCGCAGTATAAGAACCCCGGTCTTCCAAGCAGTCATCGCCAGATTGTTCAGTCAACTACGATGGTAGCAATCTTGGACGCTCACTAACATTCGTTTTCTTCTGCCTCAGAGTTTCCTGCCTGAACTCCTGCCATGTTCTCTTCGACAACAGGCCCGCCAGGACTCTTCTCTTCACCTCCAACCTCAAACAGTAACTTTTACAATAAACTCACAAAAATGGGTCTCTGCTTTTGGGTCCAAAATCAATTGTTGGTACAAACGTAACATCCAGCTTCCACATTATGAGAACTTCCTTTATAGTAAACCAACAATCTTTAGATTTTAGACGGTTGCTCAGACAAAACAAGCTATTTGATTACGTCACCTTGAGCTCTAGAAAACCATTTTTTAAAATGTTTTATAGATCGAATTATTAATTTAGAAAACGGTCAGATTAATTCATGATGACAATAATCGTTAGTTGCTGCTTTTATCAAAGTTAAACACAATTGCAGGCAGTTTAAATGGATCAAATGTAGCTGAGAATAAAACCAAACCTAGTCGGTCCACTGAACGCCAAAATTTACTTTGGGGAAAGATATTACTTAAATTTAGGTAGAACAAACAACATGAAACTGCAACTCCAAAAAAGTTGGGACATGATGTAAAATGTCAATAACAACAGAATACAATGAATTGCAAACCCTTTTTTAACCTAAATGTAATTGAATGCAGCACAAAGACGATATTTAATGTTCAACCTGATAAACTTTGTTTTTTATAAATATATAAGCTCATTCTGAATTTGATGGCTGCAACATGAGTCAAAAATATTGTGACAGGATCGTGTTAACATTATGTTACATCACCTTTTCTTTTAACAACACTCAGTAAGCGTTCGGGAAGAGACGACACTAACTGTTGAAGTTTTGAAAGTGGAACTTTCAAAACTTCAACAGTTAGTGTCGTTGGAACATTCTTGCTTGATATATGACTTCAGTTGCAACATATAGCAGCTAAGTTACGCTGTTATATAGGCCTACACTGCAGGGAGATGCTCCACTCTTCTTCCTCTCCATCTGTACGCATTCAACCCCATTCATGCAGGCGAGTAACTCTTCTTCTTTGTATAAATAGAAGTGACTTGAATTGTTACTTGTAAGTATATTCAAGTAAATACATTAAAACAGAAATAACATGCAGTATGACAACACTAGGGACAAAGTTGAATCCAGTTAGCTTCCCTTACGAACCCATAAATACCCAACACAACTTCTGCTCCGGTGTAGAACAAAGAGACTTCATGATTAAAATGTGTTATTGGTGCTTGACCAGTGCATTGTGCCTTTCTCACATTTAGGAACATTGAAAGTTTCCACATACCTTTGCTCTGTCAGACCAACCAAAAGACTGCACTGTCACATCAAGACGTTTCAATAACATTTTTCTTCTCACTTCATACTCATTTATAAGTGCTTGGTTTATGGCTTCAATTTTCTCCTGGAAGACAAGAAGAAACAAAATCACACATGCTGTTATTCACTTGTGCATCCTCAGAGTATTTCTAGATTGTTTTTGAGAATTTACCAAGTGTACAGGTCCAAGTGCCTTCTTCATCAAAGGCTCTCCTATATGATTTGATGGAACTCTGCTTACAGCTTCTTTTAGCTAAAAGAAAGAAGAAGAAAAAAGGACAACATGCAGATGTGTGTCATACAAAACCGATTCCCAACAAGTTGGGATGTTGTGTAAAAGGAAAATAGAGCATAATGGAATAACTTGCTGATACTTCTTGACATGTCACCAGACCAACTGACCTTCTTCTCAATTCCACTGAAGAACTGGATCATGGTGATGTTGGCTGGAGGCTTCGACATGCCCAGCACCACGCAGATACCCTTCAGTTCCTGGAACACGGGGCTGCCTGACTCCTGGGCTTTCTTCTCAGGCTTATTAACCAGGATCATCCTCGACGCCTCCAACTCAGACACCAGAAAGGCTGAGATAAAAGATTTGATTTGGTTAAGTTCTAATTGCTGTTACAGGATGCTTAGGTTTCAATGCTATGTGAATGTGGCTGAAACAGTTGCCTTGTGAGAAAACACTAACTGAAAACTGAGCTGTTCCACCTCTCAGAGGCCACTCTGATGCCCAACATTTTGACATGCCATAGCAGAAACAACACAGCTGTGACTACTGACATTGATGATGGCTATATTCTATCGAAGACAGACAGATTCTTCTGGATTTTTCACCTCAACTAATTTTACACTTCGACTGAAATTCTGCCGGATTGGTTGTTGTTTGACGTGCAGTTTAAGGTCACAATGGCCGATCAATCACCTGAACAATCACCAATCTTGCTCTTAGACGATCAGAAATCTTGTTTTTATTTTAATAATATTAGTGTTGGAGCAGTATTTTAAATGTTGTTGCTAAAAGAATAGTCTTGACGGAGACTGCTGTGATATAAAACCGAGCTTCACTGTAGAACAAACCAATCAGAATGTCTGCATCTTCCAGCCATCTACGGCCTCGTGCGTTCTTCCTTCGTTCTTTTCGTTCAAAGTAGAATTACACTGTCAGGAGGGAGCGCAGGTTCCTCCCAGGCTTCCGTGTCGAGAGATCAGACAAGGAGAGGAGAGAAAAGGAGGAGGAGGAGAGAGACAATGACTGCTTTTTGTTGTTTTTACATTATCTAAGATTCTTTTTGGTTATTATGACATTCAACACTGTCACATTATGTTAGCCATGCTGCTTATCAGTTATGAGTTATTCAATCATGCCTTTTATTAACTGTGCTTCCTGTCAGTCGTGGTAGTTGTGCTTAGTTACGTAAGCGCTGTGCAGGTGTAGCTTCCTGTCAGTTGTAAGTAGAAAGATACCAGAATAGATTAAAGCTCATTAAAGCTGATGCCCATAGTAGTATTATCCACCTATGTAACATATGTACTTTATATATGACCAGTAACAATGCTTTGAGTTTAAACCATTGACATAAATAAAGATGCGTTTTTACTTCCTCACACTGTAGAAAATGAAACCGCTATCTTGTGCAGGTGAAGTAATGACCTCCAGTCACGTCATGGGTGAAGTAGCAGTGCGAGTCCTCTGCCAAATTATTATCTAACTTTAAACAATTCGAGTCTGTTTGGATGAAAAAACTGAAATATCCAAAGAAAGGCAAAGGATAAACGAGACCAGGTGAACGACGAGCGAAGACAACATGGCGGCGGTGCTAACACAAAGGCCATTATATCCATGATCCATAAAGAAGATAAAGATCTGACACTCGGGGATATAGACCCATTAGCTTGTTATGTAATGACCACAAGTTGTTGTCCAACATCCTGGCAAAAAGGATGCAAAAAATAAAAGCAGTGATTGGCTGGTGTCTGTTTGAATCATCTCCTCCTTCAGTCGAGGAATGTGAAAACACTTTTCTGGTGACAAACTTCGGACAGATACAAATCAGTGAAGTCCAGGTCAGACATTTTTAAATCCACAGTGCCTGGAGCACTTTGGACGACACATAGGCGCTAGCTGTTAAAACTGTCATTATAATTATTACTTATTTACATTGTTTGTTTGTTTTTAAATCAGAGCATTCAAAATGATACCTCAAAACCAGCAGGGGATGCGCAGTTTGCAGCTCTCTCCCACTCTCTCTCTCTCTCATTGACTGTCCCTTCACATCCTTATAATTTCGCTTCCGTCTGTGGATTACTACAATGTGGGGAAAATGGAATTAGGGCCAAAGGCCAAATGTTTGATTTAAAACCACAAAAAGCAAGCAGACGAACCGAACTAAGTGACGAGGTCCGTCTGTCGATGTCCGCTCCGTTTCAGTACCACATGCTACTGAATCTACACACATATAGCTCTACTCATTTCACAGCACAAACATTTCATTCATTTATCTGAGTCAAGACCATGATCACATGGTATGGAGCACAAACACCCTCTTGCTTAGCTACGGTGTTTACAGTAAAACGAAATAAACGAATAGTAAAGGTATCCTGAACTGCAGTAATATTAACTCACACGACGTGCATAAAACTCCCGCTTCACCTTCTCTTTTTATAAATATCAGATGCAAAACAGTTCCAAAATGGGCAAATTAGGATTTACAAGTAACTCAAATGGGAAATAAAACAACCACAGAATTCAGATAACATTAAATATTATACAAAATATATTTATCGATTTAAAAGTGGCAAAGGAGGATCTAATCCAATAGGGGCCTCTCAGGCACAAATTAAGCCCTGGGTAGTGGAATATTGTACTAAACCGAGTGATGGCACATGCTGAAATAATAACTTTTCAATTTCCAAGCACATCAGTGTTTCTAAACAGGAAAAAAGAAGCTTGATTTGTTTGTTGTTTGGGCCTCGAATGATGAAAACTGGGAGATGCAGATATTTGTAGAGTGGACTTGTAATGTGACCATACCTTCAAATGAATGGTTGGTTTGTTATCGAGGTGTTCGGGCTCGATAAAGGCAGAGTAGGTGATGTTAAAGCCATCCAGCCTGACATCCAGGCCTGGGTAGACCTCTTTTCAGGGCTACCGGGTAGGAGTGTGAATCGAGTGTCCGATTCGATTCAAAACGGATTCTTGATTGAATAAAAAAGGTGCCAGTCCGTTTGTTACCGCTGATCGCTGCTCCGCTGGATAAAAGTTAAGTCTATGAGTGACGACGTACTCACAATAAGGTGCTGCACTGCCCTCGCAGTTAAGTTTTGCCTTTTCGTTCCGTCGACGTCACGTTATAAAGTAACATTTAGAACGTTAACAATCGTGGAAGATAACAATCGAGATTCTTATGTGAATTCATTTTTTTACCCACCCCTAGCTATGTGTGCACAGACTGTGATATTGACATGTTTTTTCTTTTGTTCTGCAACATAACTTCCTTCAGCAGGTGTACTGAAAACACACGTGTCCTATAACTGCACACAAGCCTGCCATATTGCGATGGCTGCAATATATGACTGTACAACACTTTTATCACTGGTTGGTGTGGTACCTTAAGTCCACATACACTGTAACAAACTTGAACCTTTTAGCCCACGGGTCAATACAACAATGCTTTCCCTTCATCTCACGATGAATGCATCGGACGCCTAACTGCTCAGGGGTTAGGAGTCAGATTTTATTTCCCCACGGGGAGAAATAAAGTAATTGTTCTTTCTTCTTCTTCTTAGAAGATTTAGAATTAAGTTGCTCTTTAAATTGAGATGTTGCAAAAGTACTGTAATGTCATACTGAGGAGCAGCAGACAGTCTGTCCGGTTGAGGAGCCTCTGGGTGATGTCTCCACTGGTGAGGACAGAGTAAGGACAGGCGAGCTCTGAAAGCAGACCACTCATCTCCAGCTGGAAGCTCTCCGCCTCGCTCGGACCTGGGACGGGTAGAAGGACAAACGCACCAAACATGAGATAACGAGACATAATCTGTTTAAATCTCACATATGCTCTCAGCAATACTTCCATTTACATTAGCTGTGTCGGCAGCAACTTCGCAGACATTTAAAAGAAAACTTCACAGCTGGATTTGCAACAACAGCAGAATGTCCAAATGTAGATTTCCCCTCTTCTACCTTCAGTTAAAAGCTTAAAACCAACTAATGAATTACTTAATTACCCACAAACCTAAATTATAGTGAATGTCATTTAACATCAGTATATATTTTGTTTTTCATGTCTTTGCCAACAACCTTCTGTCACGAATACGTTGCCCTGATTCTGAATCAGGAGTAACTTTTCTTAATAATTACACATCTTACAGTTTGTGGCCTGGACATTCTCCTCTAGCTTGCAGTAAAGTCGAAGCTCTGACACAATCCAGGCACAGAGCTTAGTGTACTCAGGTGAAGCTGCTCCTCCGTTAACAGCAGAATCCAGGGCTCCTTCCTCCAACAGAGGGCCTTGGTACCTACAGTCACACACACGAAACTCTTTTACAAACAACATAAAACCACATTCACAACTCTCTGCTTCCCTCATCAGTAATGTTACAGTACAGCAGTGATTATAAAGTCGTGCGTGTCATCATGTTTCCAACCCACTTTAGATTCATTTCCATATGACCACTGTCTGAAATTAACTTTTTTTCCGAAATTAACTTTTTCCATTCAGGTGTTTCTGAGATATTACGCTCGTGAAAACGGGACAGACAACCCGAAAACATAATGCCTTCAGCTACGGCTATTGCTGGCGCAGAGGCATAATAAAGCATTTTAATTTGAGATTTTTATTTATGTGATTTCTTGAGCCTTTTTAGGTATAAAAATTAATCTTTGTAAATAACAAATATTAATAATAATAATAATAATAATAACTATTTGACAATGCCACTGCCTCCGAGGCCCAGTAGATGATGCTCTGAAGCCCACCACTGGTTAAGAAGAGCTGCTTTAGAGGGCTTTTATTTTGAAATGCTACATCAGATCGCCCTGATACTGCCTGAGTAACACTCTGAGGGCGTGTTAATCTTTCTCAAGTGAAATAAGTCACTTTCCTGAAATATCAATTTTTATTTAGTAGTGGGAACATAGCTCATATATGACATTTCAGCATGCTCTGATTTCTGCATTTAATATAAAACAATCCTGATATTGAATCACATTCTGAGGTGTTCAACAGGAAGTTTCTCTATCATTTGATTTTCTTAAAAGTCTGATTGAAAAATTAATCTTTATAAATTGTTTGACTAATCACTTATGAAATTAAATGACAATGCATTGATTTTCAAAACTACAATTTTCTCTGAGATAGTTTGCAGGAATTAGTCATTTATATTGTTTTTTATAACTTAATATTAAATCATTTTTGTTTTACTTAGTTATGCGTTTTTATTTGTTGTTTGTTTGTTTGTCTGTGAAATCACGTTCACCGGAAGCTCGCTTTATTTTGAAAACAGCTCTTACTGTAACGCCCAGTATATACACATATACCGTTGACTGTATAAATAGTATATACACACACATACGCGGCCATATACACGTATTGTAAAACAAGGTGGGGGGCTACCTTGATCGTCTTTATCGATATGACCGACTTGACCGCCGGTGCAGACAAAGATAGCTATGACGCACATAAATTTAAAAAAAATAAATCACCATCAGACTGACGTTAGTGTTAGCTACAACAGCAACTTAGCCGTTTTTGCTAAAGCAAGCTAAATGGTTGAATTAGGAGAGACCCGGTAAGGCTGATCATTTGAATGCCAGTTTTTTTTTTGCATATAATCTTCGTACAGCCACACATTACGTTTTTTTACTTACCCTAAATCCTCAAGAGAGACGAGGATGTCATTCTCCATCCCAATAATCTATCGTTAAGCTCTTAATTTACGTACTTTGAAAAAGGGTTTTCACATCAGCCAGCTCAGCTGATACACGTTTTACTTCGTCTACTTCTTTGAAGTTATTGGCAGTTGGCGAACCAGCTAACCGATGCTTTATCGCCACCCACCGGACTGTCACCAAAAATCCTTTATGCTGACCTAATGATCGCATAAATGATCAGCCATGCATGTGTATGCGATCCACCCGCAAATATATCATATCAAAAATAGAAGAAGAAGAAGAAGAAGAAGAAGAAGAAGAAGAAGAAGAAGAAGAAGAAGAAGAAGAAGAAGAAAATGAACCCATTGATTTTGAACTCAGGTCGCTTGAAGTTCTTTTATTTTGTCTGTCGACGATGGACTAGCCCAACTTAATAGACAGCTATTTTACCAATGTGGATTTCATTTATTTCAGATAGGAAAACATTTGGAACACATTTCAAATCCTGACTATAAAAATAGTTGAGGAGTAATTCTATTAGTGAAATTTGTTATTGTTCAGACTTCTTCTTTCTTTCGTTTTTCTAAAGGACTTTGAACATGACATCTTTTTTCCAACAAACTGCATCTGCAGATGATGAAATTGATCCTCCAATTTTAGTGCATCAAATGTGAAAACTGTTTTTTCTTTTGCAAGGCAACTGTAATAAAAGCTATATAAATATTACTACTGTTAAAAATAGTAGTAGCTGTAAGAGCTATCATTTTAAAACATAGTAAGAGATATTAGTCATATTATTATTATTAATAATAATAATGGTAATAATAATAATGATATAATAATAGTAATAATAGCAGCAGTGGGCGTCCAGCAGGACCACAGCAGTAGGTCCAACCATGATCCATGGGAACCT
>JBBPCS010002425.1:0-13527 GCA_037974645.1 Hollardia meadi
TTGCTTGCTGTGCACCTTCTGGTTCTTGTTTGCTGTGCTCTGTGAGTATTGTTTGAATTAAATCAGTCAATTCAACCGGCATTGCCTGTGGTCTCTGCACTTGGGTCCAAATCCCTCTGTTCCTGGTGTTTCTGGCACAAGCCGTGACAGTGATTGAATGTATCTAAGTGCTATTCTTCATTTCTGCTACTTTATACTTCTACTACAGTTTGGAGGCAAATATTGTACTTTTTTCTCCATTACATTTATTTATTAATTTTAGTTACTAATTACTTTACAGATTGCATGCTGTATCAGAGCCAAAGCAGATTCTAACCCTACCAGGCTGATAATTGGTTGATCATTAATATACAATATACATGTAAATATGTTTAATTTACAACCCCAATTCCAAAAAACTCTCTGTATCACTCTTGGAACGCTCTGTAAAACATTAATAAAACAGAATGTGACAATTTCCTAATCCCTTTTGACATTCAAAGGAAAACAGTACAAAGGCAAAAATATTTAATTCATCAACTTCATTGACTTTTGTAAATATATGCTTATTCTGAATTTTATGCCAGCAACATGTTTTTAAACAAGTTGGGACAGTGGCAATAAAAGCCTGGGAAAGTTGTGGAATGCTCAAAAACGCCTGATTGGAACATTCCACAGGTAAAGAGGTTCATTGGTAACAGATGATAGTATCATGATTGAGTATGAAAGGGGCATCCTTATGAGGCTCAGTCCTTCACAAGCAAGGATGAGGAGAGGTTCACTACTTTGTGAAAAACTGCGTGGGCAATAGTCCAACAGTTTATGAACAGCGTTTCTCAACGTGCAATTACAAGGAATTTGGGGATTTTACCATCTACAGCCCATAATATCATCAAAAGATTCAGAGAATCTGGAGAAATCTCTGCACGTAAGGGGCAAGGATGAAAACCAACATTGAATGCTTATGACCTTCGATCCCTCAGGTGGCACTGCATTAAAAACCGACATGATTCTATGAAGAATATTACTACATCTTACTACAACAGTTCATTGCTGCATCTACAAATGCAAGTTAAGACTCTACCATGCGAAGCGCAAGTCATCTATCAACAACATCCAGAAACGCTGCTGACTTCTCTGGGCCCGAGCTCATCTGAGATGGACTGACGCAAAGTGGAAAAGTGTCCTTTGGTCTGACGAGTCCACATTTTAAATAGATTTTGGAAATCATGGACGTCGTGTCCTTCGGCCTAAACAGGAAAAGGACCATCCAGATTGTCACCAGCGCAAAGTTCAAAAGCCAGCATCTGTGATGGTATGGGGGTGTGTTAGTGCCCATGGCATGGGTAACCATGGCACCATTAATGCTGAAAGGTACATACAGGTTTTGGAACAACATATGCTACCATCCACACAACGTCTTTTTCAGGGACGTCACTGTTTATTCCAGCAGGACAATGCCAAGCCACATTCTGCACGCCTTACAACAGCGTGGCTATGGAGTAAAAGAGTGCGAGTACTAGACTGACCTGCCTGCAGTCCAGACTTGTCCCCCATTGAAAATGTGTGGCGCATTATGAAGTGCAAAACCTAAAAACGAAGACCTCGGACTGTTGAGCAACTGAAGTAATATATCAAGCAAGAATGAGACAGAATTCCACATTCAAAACTTCAACAATTAGTGTCCTCTCTTCCCAAATGCTTACTGAGTGTTGTTTAAAGGAAAGGTGATGTAACACAATGGTAAACATGCTCCTCTCCCAATTTTTTCACACGTGTTGCAGGCATCAAATTCAGAATGATTGTATATTTAGGAAAAACAATAAAATTTATCAGGTTGAACATTAAATATGTTGTCTTTGTACTGTATTCAATAACATTTAGGTTAAAAAGGGTTTGCATTTCATCATTGCATTCTGTTATTGACATTTTACAAAATGTCCCAAATTTTTACTTTTACTTGTACTTAAGTACATTTATTGCCAGAAAATTGTTTTGATACTTAATATCAGATACTTTAAGACTTTACTCAAGTACAATCCAAACTTTTACTTATATATTTTAATATTTAGTCACGATATTTTTACCAAACTGTGACTTTTGGGTACGTTTTCCAGCACTGGGTAAAGGTTTCTAGTGTCATGTTGACAAACAGGCAATGATGGTTGAAAATTGTTCAAACTGGTGCAGGTATGCTGCTGATGTTGTGGGTATGTATTATGAACCCTGTGGAGTGGCTCATACTATACTAATACTGTGGCTGAAATAAGAAAATATCACTTGGAGTAGCTTCAGTGGCTTCAAGATAAATATGGATAAGATCAAAAGGTACTAAACCAATAATGATGACAGAAATGTTACAGAATATTTTAAATATTACACTGACATAAAAATTTAGAATACAATATTAAAAGGACAGTTTTGGAGATATCGGCTGTAGAGATGTCTGCTTTCTCTTGGATATAATGGAACCAGATGGCGCTTCACTTGTGACGCTCAAAGCACCAAAAATAAAAATTAAAAAAATCAAACAATTTTTAAAAGAATTTACAGCAATGGGCCTGGTGGCACGGGCTGGTTGTTGGGCCTCAAGGGTCAGTGATAAAAAACCTGGTCGGAGCTGACTTAGATCAGACTTTTTCTCATCTTGATGTTCCCATAAAATCAAACGTGTTTAAAATTCTATCGCTTGAGTCAAAATATGATAAAACAAAGCCAATAAAAACACTCAGGAGAGTATTTAATTAAGTCTTTATTTATCTAAAGCCTTATATTGTATTAATACACAATGGTGGTCTATTATTCGCACAGCTCTAAATCTGATTTGGTTGTTGTGGGTGTTTCCTATTTGGACCTTGATTAATGCCAAAAGCTGTTTCCTGAAACTTTAAACCTGCTTTCTTTGTCACTGGTCATTGCCACAGTTACAAACTAACTGAATACATGAATACCTTACTGTTGATGATTTAGAAGAATTTATTCTTTCCTTCTTATATGTCTCCACGCTGTTTTTCTTTATTTGTTGAGGTTTTGACACATCTCTCTCCAGGTCTAGCTTTTCAAAGCTTTGAACTGTATCTCACAGTCTTCATCCACCAAAACAAGTTGTCTCGGTTGTCAGTGTGTGACCTCAGTATGAAACTTTTTAGTTGGTCCTACCAGCAGAGATCTTGAGGTGTTGAATGGCTTGTGGTGAGTTCGGACTCATTGTTACATGAAGACTCTGGTTAGATGTTCTGATATTCCAGCCATGTAAGGGAGTCCCACTGGGATGATGTTGATTGTTAAGCAGTATCTGTTCTTATCTGAAGTCACTTTTTGTAGCTGTTGGCAGTAGGCGATCTGAGGGGGGATGATGGGGGACACCCCCCCTCTTGATAGCAAAATGACCAAAATGTGTCCCCCTTGTTAACCTGCCATCTCTCTCCATCCTCTTGAGGTTACTAATAGGCAAACTGCGGTCCAGGGGCCTCTCAAACTACGGTCCTTTATAAAAATTTACTTACGATCTTAAATTTAGATCAATTTAGATCTTAAGTGTGACTTAAGCAGAAAACCATGTAGAAGTAGTTATTTATAAAACCTTACCTTGATGTGGAAATGATCTTACCTCTTAATAAAACCTAGAATTTCTCTTGTTGGTTATGTCAGGGTATTGCAGTTTGGGACACAAGTCGAAACCTGTGGTGAACTTTGCATGAGCTTTATGAACATTGTGATAGGATTTATCAATTAAAAGTGTGAGTTAATTGCCAGATCATTTATTTTTAATATCAGCCATAGTTATTTCTGCTCCACCTTGTTCACTGCAGCAGCGACAAACTCCCAAGCTGTGTTTAGCTTTGTTTGTCAACCCACTATTTAGTACAATGAAAAATAAGTGCTGCCTGGCTTCAATCTCCTCTATCATCATCATATCATTTTGATGATGTGTTTGTATTTTAACTGGTGCAGCATTTCTAGCCTTTATGGCACTAGCGGCCCAGGGAACTCACAGACCAATTGCATGCGATGTAAATCACACATGATGCCAATAAAATCTGTGCATTCTGCAAAGCATTGCAACCTGAGTCAGTGAGTGAGATACAAACACACAGAGGAGAGACTAGATGAAAGACAGCAGTCTGAGAAATAAGTGAGTCAGTGGAAATTAATTTCACATGGCATGCACTAAAAGGAGAAAAGTCATTGACATTTATAAAGATGGACGATGCGTCTCCACTTCCTCCCATTGTACAAAATATACCGGATAGTAGTAGTAGTAGTAATAGTAGTAGTGATTGGGCGGTGGAGCCATGGTATCAAGTTTCCACCCATACAACTGCCTGCTCAATCATGATGTTTCACCCCCTTTTTATGGCATTAAATAACTAAATGAAAATATATAAAACCAAAGTGATCAGAAAAATGGACACTTGAACATGCGTGATAAGAACTACCTAAGATGACAGAAACCATCTTTGTGAAAAATTTATTCGACGTGTACTTTAGGTTTTTAGTTTGGCCCATTTCATCTCTGCTAACATGGAGGGGTTGGGATTTATGACCTATACTGCAGCCAGCCACCAGGGGTCAATCGAGATGTTGTGGCTTCACTCTTGACTAGCTCTCATGTCATCCATCTTTGTTTTAAAATCAATGAGAAAAGTAGAGAGTGAAAACAGAGCAGCAAGGATGGATAGACTCAAAAGTGGTGCTTCACACAGCTATGTGAATTCCACTGTGTCCACTACTACTCACAGCACAGAGCATATTTTGAGCAAACGCACACACTCAAATCCGGTACAGAAAAACTAAATATTTTATATGGCACTGAAGCATAATGCAAATTAAACATTATGATGTTCCAGACCTTTGCTTGAGGAAATTCTATCTTGTACAGTGTGGCTTTAAGGAGTGTTTTTTTTTACTCACAAAGTGTAACATTAAAGTGTGACTGTTAAAAATATATAATATAGGGGTGCTTTTGGTACCTCACTTGGTAGATGTGTGCCCCATGTACAGAGGCTGGTCCTTGCCTTTGGCCCAGATTTGAATCAAACCTGTTGGCCTTAAGTGTGTGTCCTCCCCCTTTCTCTCCACAATTCCTGTCTGTCTCTACAGCTGTCCTATCAAAAACACATGTAGTCTTAAGTTAAAGTATTTTCAAGAGATTGTCTTCCATGGAGCTGTTGTTAAAGGAGGTGACAGAGATGTTTTTCTACTTCATGTATGCCTTATTGATACAGAAAGTTATGATCCTGCCCACAGTATGATCCAAGAACAGATGGACCGAGTAAAAACGAAAAAAAACACGTGTTTAGGCCTTGTTGGTGCCAGTTTGTTTCCATCACAGATCCAAGGTGAACATCTGTTTGCATGCTCTGTAACCTCGCCCTTCATATCAGATGCGTGGAGGGGACCAGGAAGCAAATGGGACGGGCAGTAGCAACAGTCATGAATCATGGTGTGAAGCTATGGCAATGCCACTCCCTCACCTGCCGCATTAAGACTTTGCCCCCTGGTATAAAGAGCTGGGCCTTCCCATCTTCCTCAGAGTTCAAGAGGAGAAGCAAATGGCCATGGCTAACAAGTGGCTGCTATGTCTGACCCTGTCAGCCATCGTGGCTGCTTGGCATAGCGGTACATACATTACACTCCATTAGACAGCCTGACAAGCGGGAATATTTAGATATTTACACATGTGCTACAGCAAAGCTCAGCCTTATTGTGTTTTAATGTCTTTTTGATATTTGAGTATTGATTTCTTGACAAATGACTCTTTTTACTTTCAACAGAGGCAAAGTCTGCTGTGAACATGTTCACCTCCATGTCCCAGATTCCTCAAAAAATAACAGGTAAGGTTTCCTTATGTATGCAGTGTTTGAGCATTCACTTGTGTTAGTGAAGTGAAAATATGACTGCTGTTGTGGTGTCACATCCTGCTTTGTCTTTGAAGGAGCGAGTCCCATCCACAATGGCCAGGTTTGCAGTACGTGGGGCAATTTCCACTTCAAGACCTTTGATGGGGATGTTTTCCAGTTGCACTCCACCTGCAACTATGTCCTCACCTCTTCATGCCAAGGCAGCTATAGGGACTTTAACATCCAGATAAGACGAGAGGAGGCTGGCGGCCATCCTACCATCAAAAACATTATTATGAAGCTGGAGGGTTCAGTGGTGGAGCTCTCCAAGGGCTCAGTGGTCACTGATGGCAAATCGTAAGTTTACTCCTACCCTAACCCTAAACCTTCTCCACTCTGCAGACATGCTTCAGACTGGGTGATACATATGGGTCATGTTAATAATATCTCACACCCTCACTATAAAAACACCAACAGGATTTCAGTAATGGCTTGATTAGCATGAACAGGAAATTAGTTGCCGTGACAATTTTAGTATATTACTTTTTAAATCTATTTGTGGCATTTCTATAAACAATATTTAGTTAAGTAAATTCATTTTGGAAAAGAAACCTTCAGAAAACAACTTTGTTTTGTGCAAATGTTTTATGCTTTGTTTATGATGATGGAAACCTGGTCCAGATAATCTTCCTCTGCCTGAGTGATCAATACAGAAAGACATCAGAAGATGACAGAAGTAAATTTTGTAACACTTCTTTGAAGACCACATATATAATGCATTATGGAGACATTCATAGTGCATATAATGCATTCATAATGCTTTACTCATAAACAAACATAATGCTTTCTGGTGCACTATATCAACAGTCATAAAACATGATAGATGTGATTTGTAATGAAGTTCAAGTGTCTTATGGATGCTCTTGACTAGTTATAAACTAGAGGGTGACTGATGGGACTTTGAATACCTATACTCACCTATACACACCTCAACAATTAGCTGTATAAGGACTCATAGTGTGCTATAATAGTCCATGCAGTGTCATAACTTATCATTGTATGTGTTCAGTCAAGTGAAGTACATATGGATGCATCTATAATAATGCATGCTTATCATAATGTTCATTCAGTGTATTATAAGTGTAATGCATTTTCATGCATTTAAAAGAATCCATGCTGCATCATAAGTGATTATTATAACTGTTATATGCTTTCTGATAGAGTGCATCAGAAATTATATGTGTATAAACATTATATGAATGCATTATAATACACTGTGATTGCCCCCATAATGCATTATGGAAAGTGTTTTTCCATAAATTTCCTTAATAAATCATTGGCGTCCACTGCCACTCTTTGCTTTCCTGCCTTCTCACATGGTTAAATACAATTTACAGCTCAATTCACCACCTCACTTTGGCTCTAGGAACAAAAAACATGACCAATATAACTTCTTTTTTTTCCTTTGGCAGGGCCATCCTACCACTCAGTCAAGCAGGAGTGCTCATCGAGAGAACTCCCACATACATCAAAATCAAAGCGAAGCTGGGATTGGTTGCGATCTGGAATGAGGAGGACTCTTTTCTGGTAGGATCATGGCTGCAAAGAAGAGCCTGCTATGACCATTACGGTTTCAAACACTGTCAGAGCTTTGAATTCAAGTATAAGAAAGGGTTAGCCTGCACACTAAACAAATGATAAATGATATCCAGGTTTCGTAATGTAACAGTAGTGAGTAGGACCACAAAATGATTTAAAGCGTCAAGCTTGGTGAGTGTCACTAAGGGTCTGTGCTGCAGGGTCTAACTGCTGCTTAAGCTGATGGCTGGTCTTCTTCTCACAGGTGGAGCTACACCCAAAGTTCAAGAACCAAACCTGTGGTCTCTGCGGAGACTTTAATGGGGTCCAGCTCTACAATGAGTTCTACAGCCACGGTACACTTTGACCCACTTTAACAAGTCACTCAGCATAGGCATGGCCACAGAACTGAGCTGTGTTTCTTACTGTCCAAACAGGCGGGAAAATATCCTCCTTGGATTTTGCTAACTTCTGGAAAATGGATGGTCCAACTGAAAGCTGCTCTGACTACACCCTGGAATCAACAGAAAGCTGCGATGACATGGTGAGGTTTCACCCAGTTACATGAGAATAAAAATGGAGGAAAAAAAATCATTCTACACAATGCTATATCACTATTATAACATGACGCCAGGGACGTACTTGAATACTGTACTCAAATAAATGTAAAAATGTTCAGTTAAAATTTACTCTGAATAAACGTTACCGTGTTACTTTTATAAACTAGAATGGCACTCAGTAGAGCGCATTCCTTTGCCAAGGCCCAACAGCCCTCTAATTTAAGCCTTAGCACCAACTGCAGCAACTGGTGACTCTCTGTTAGTACCTTACTGAATCCCTATTAACTTAGCTACACATTGGTGGTAGTTGCAGGTTTCTAGCGCTATTTGTTACTGTACAACAGCCAGGAAAAGACTACCCCCCTTTCCAGCTTATCCAAGATGGTTTTAAATAATTTATTTAGCTGAAGAAATTTAAAGTCAGAATCACTAAATTTGGAGATACATGGCTATTAGTGGACAGGAAGGATATGGAAAATTGTAATCTGAAAAGTAACTAAAGCTGTCAGACAAATGTAATGGAATAAAATGTACAATATTTGCCTCTGAGATGCAGTAGGTTGCATGAAATGGAAAATACTCAAGTAAAGTACTTTGAATTTGTACTTGAGTACAGTAAATTGAGTAAATGTACTTAGTTACATTCCACCGCTGGTTGTCAGTCACTCCACAAGTGATTATCCCTGGATATGTGCAGCCTTTGTTACAGTTTCGATAGAACTGATGCTGAAATGTTTAATATGTTGTACCTTCTCGACTACCTGCTTTTCCTCTGTCTGTCTGTCTGTCTGTCTGTCTGTCTGTCTGTCTGTCTGTCTGTCTGTCTGTCTGTCTGTCCGCCTGCCTGCCTGCCTGTCTATCTGTCTGTCTGTCTATCTGCCTGCCTGCCTGCCTATCTGCCTGCCTGCCTGTCTGTCTGTCCGCCTGGCTGTCTTGTAGAAACCTCTGTGCGAGCAGATCCTTACAGGGCCGGCTTTCAGCAGCTGTCACAGCCTGCTGGATGTTGCCTCCTTCACGTCTGCCTGTGTTGCAGACCTCTGCCACTGTGTTAATGGCATAGATGACCACGCAGGCCCCTTCTGCCTGTGCAACACTGTGTCCGAGTTCTCTAGACAGTGTGTCCATGCTGGTGGCAAGCCCCACAACTGGCGAACTAAAGAGCTCTGCTGTGAGTACACACAGGAGTATACTGCTAATTAAAACATTCCATGGGTAGGAGAGGTTCTCTGCTCGGTCTGGGCTTTTGTCGACTGACTGAAAACACGCACACACATGCATTGAAAAAAATAAAAGGAGAAGCAAACTTCGAAAAAATATATTTTGATTTTATTCTATTTTGTGTGAATGTAAGTTGGTCAGTATTAAAAGCAAACAATTAAGAATGTGGCACCCTTCAAAAATCAGCCGTCTTGGGTTCAAATATTTCAATCACATCAGTGTAAACAAGCAGATACAGAATATCAGATTAGATTAGATCCAACTTTATAGTAATTGTACTGAGACAACGAAATGCAGTTTAGCACCTAACAAGCTGTGCAGAAAGCTGTAAAAAACAGAATGTTAGGATATACACAGGATATGAACAGTATTAAAAGTGTGCAAAACAATAGGCCTATATAGTGCAGTTTACAGTGTATACACTAAAGATATAAAGATTGACAACATTGACACAAGTATATACATGAATATACTATAGATCAGATATATACACTACAGTATGTACATTGGTATAAATATGCAGTATACGTATATATATATGGAAAACATATGTGGTTTGGTGTGTTACATGTGTTGCAGCATAATGCATTTGGAAAATTTATTTTCTTTCAAATGTAGAATTTGGGAATACTTCACTTTTCATATTTGATTAAAAAATCATGAACGTTGACTTAGAGCTGTTAGTTACCCCCTGATCAGCCACAACATTAAAACCACTGACAGATGAAGTGAATGACATTGATCATGGCAGTACAATGTTCCCATCCCTCAGTAACCAAACACAGTGATCAGAGTGAGTAAGCTGTTTCATAAAACATGATACATCCACAACATGATGCCAACCCCACCTCTACTCAAAGCTTACAAGAGAGTGCTCATGAACTGTGGGCAGGCCATAGAGGGGCTGCAACCAGGCAACAATAGTAAAGTTTGTGTGAATCAATGTTATCACAGAGCTTACGCAAGTGAAGTTGTAAGAAACAATGGATGCATTCACAGGGAAGTCCTGTCCCTACAAAATGGAGCACAAGGAGTGTGGGAGTCCCTGCGCTGACACCTGCTCCAACCCAGAGGCCAGCCACACCTGTGACAGTCACTGCATCGATGGATGCTTCTGCCCTGCAGGTATAGCAGAGTAACACACATACAATTGTATGCACACACAAACAAACACATTGTGTTTCAATACAGTAATGCTTTGATCATTTGCAGGCATGGTGCTGGATGATTTAAATGGAAACGGTTGTGTCCCACTGAGCGAGTGCTCTTGCAGCTACAACAGAAAGATCTATGGACCTGGAGAGTCCTACTCCAGTAACTGCAAAAAATGGTATGATATACAGTCTATCAGTCAAAGGGACACACCACATCAGTGGAAAATGTTCGATAGAAAAATCACAGATAAAGACATCACTTCCTGCTTCGTCAGTGTGTGGACAGTACAGAGATGCAGTAGGTTGTTGAATATGTTTAGCCTAATTTATACTAGTTTTGTAAATTAAAACAGTTTTGGAGATGGTTGCAAATTAATCAGCACTGGCAATTGAGATTCAGTTGTGTGCACTGACAGTGTGTGCGTGTGTGTGTGTGTGTGTGTGTGTGTGTGTGTGTGTGTGTGTGTGTGCACTGACAGTGTGTGTGAGAGTGGCCAGTGGAAGTGTTGGGAGGAGAACTGTCCAGGTACCTGCTCTGTGGAGGGAGGATCTCACATCAACACCTTCGATGGAAAAATCTACACTTTCCATGGGGACTGCTCCTACGTTCTGGCTAAGGTAGCACACATCATCTTCACTGTTGTCATACCAAATGCACACACACACACACACACACACACACCTGCTATGGTAATGGTACATGCACAACACTGCTATACAAGTTTAAAGACCATGGGAGGACAAAATCAGATCAAATGACTCCCACACAATGTCTTCTTCACTTGCAGTCAATAACATTTAAAGGAACAGTTCACCCAAAAATGAAAATTCAGTCATCATCTACTCACCCCCATGCCGATGGAAAGTCGGGTGGAGTTTCTTAGTCCGCAAAACATTTAAGGAGCTCACAGCAAAACACATTCTCCTAAACCACTGAAGAAGCTGGGGACTTGTTTTAAAACGTTAAAAAAAACAACATAAATTGGCTCTGGCATAATCTAAATCTACGGAAGCCCAGAGATCCCAAATTGATTTGATAAAACATTATTTACACCCTTTTAAAAGCCAAAATCCACCTCAGATGGGGTGCGCTAACATTTTTAGCTTAGTGGCTATAGTGGAGATTTTGGCGATGGGCGAAATAATGACTTTTCAAAACAATTTGGGATCTCTACAATAAGTCCCCAGCTTCTTCAGTTGTTTAGGAGAATGCTGCAACACTGTTTTGCTGTGAAGCTCCAGAAATGTTTCATGGACTAAGAAACCTGACTTTCCATCAGCATGGGGGTAAGTAGATAATGACTGAATTTTTATTTTTGGGTGAACTGTTCATTTAAGTACACAGACCTCCATCTGGTTATTAATATTAAATACTAAAATAATGAACCTGATGAAGTTCTGTACGGAAACACTGTTAAATATCTTTGACCGCAAGTGAAGATGACAGTGTGTTGGAGTCTGAGTATTAAAAAAGGTCAAATCTAAAATGTGACGCAAATGTATCCAAAGTCTACATCACCTGAGATCAAGGATTAGAAACTAGTATCACTTCCAAATTGATTGACAGGTCTTTTAAAAACTTGTTGACATTAGCAACTAAGTCAATTAATGATCTGTATGGGTTCTCAGAACATCCCACAGAACTCAAATACCGGTGCCGTTATTGATCTCTGTTGTCTGACAGTGTAAATATAAAGTAGTGTGTGTTAAAAATAGAAATAATTCAATAATGTTTTCTAATACTGTCTGTGTGTTGTTACATCAGCAATTATCACTTAGTCAAAAGAACTATGGATTGAACCTTTATAGTCTTCACTACCTTTTAAAAATGTTGTTTTTATTGAGGAATGCAAAGTTAGCATACAATATTGATATGTCATAGTTGTATGACTCACTTTTCTTTTGTTCCTAATCCCCTCCCTCCCTTCCACCCACACAGAAGGTGTGTGAACAGTCCTGCACAACACCAAAGCTCTCTCTGTCAGTAGGGTGAACATGCAAAGTAACTGCTGCAGTGTCAAAAAAGAACACACGTTAGAGGTTTAAAAAAAAACAGGAAGAGGGGGAATTAGTCTGAAAGTTTGGAGCCACTACTTTTACTACTACACCCTCTACTATTTCTAAAACTATTACTATTACTTCTGCTTCTAAAATCACTGCTACTACTATTTCAACCACTACCACTACCACTAGTTATACTAGTATTAGCCATATCACTGCTGCTGATACTGCTGTCCCTTTTTCTACTGGTATTCTGACCCATAAACACTGCTATCTGCAGGCATGCTGTCTCAGTTCGGCAGTAGTTGTAAAGCTCTGTGTTTGTGTGTTTAGGACTGCAGTGGAGCCCAGTTTGTGGTACAGGGAGAACTGGTGCAGTGTGGACTGACTGAGAGTGAAACCTGCATCAAGTCTATTACCTTGGGTTTGTCTGGAGGGGCTAATGTGAGTGAGAGACACACACAAAAAACACTCAAACAGCACTATTTATTTTACCTTCCTAACTAGAAAAAATTTTCAGAGAACCAACAGAGCTTTACTTTTACTTGATGGATTATATTCCACTTGCACCACCTCTTTCTACATTATTTTTTTTTATTTGTCAGCTATTTAATATCAGTGTATAGTTTTTCCCTCTTTTACTTCTACTGAATGTTTTTGTTTGTTGTTAGATGTGTTTCTTGTTCCCTGTAGCTGCCCTGTCTCTTACATATATGCCTTTCATGTATGTGTAATGTTTTTTATGGCTGCAACATAGGGGGGGATAACCCCTTAACATCATACGTTATGTTTAATGGATGATCCTGAATCTGAATATAATCATGATTAATGTGTTTTATAAAAAAAAGTTTTTTGTAGCCTATAAATGTAGGAAGGAAAAAGAAAACATGATCATAGTTCTGTTTTGTTTGTTGTCAAATATCAAATGTGTCGTTGGTATCATTTCCCCAAAGCACACAACAGAGTTATGTGTTTTCTTCTTTCAGTCAGATATTAGTTTCTATTTTTATTCCAGTATGCAGCGAGAATAATCTGACAATCTCAGAATTGGGTAATGCAGCGCAAGCAGGATTTATTTTTGTTGTTTTTCTTCATTACACCATCATTGAACACACAAACACACGCACACACGCACACACACACACACACACACACACACACACACACACACACACACACACACACACACACACA
>JBBPCS010002426.1:0-13527 GCA_037974645.1 Hollardia meadi
CACACACACACACACACACACACACACACACACACACACACACACACACACACACACACACACACACACACTCTCTGGACCTGCGCTGCTCTGCATAGGACAATAATACACCAAAGGTGTAGACACAAGTGTAGGATGTTTCTGTTATTCTTATGTTCATGGTCTTGAAATACTAATTTAATTGACAAACATCTTGAAAGCATTTGTTGCTGCTTAATGATAAATAAACATCTAAGAAAACTGATCACATGTTCTAAATATAGAGAAATTTCAATTATACAGGCATTGGCCTGTATAATTGAAATTTCTCTCTGACAGTGGAAGAAAAAACATGTTAGTGTGTAGTATGCATGTCAGTGCATGCTCAGGCAGGAGAATGATATGAGAGAATTACAGTCTGATGATGTAACGTTTGGTGGGTGGGTATTGAGGCAGGGAGTTGACTACGGGAGACGAGGAGAAACATGTGGATCCTCTGACAGGCAAGCAGACAGGTTGGCAGACAAGGAGACAAACCATTGGTAGAACAGGACGAAGGCTGACAGGCACATAAACAAGCAGACAGACAGGCTATAAGAAACAATAAGTAGACACGGAGACAGCAAGCAAGGCATACAGTAGATAAACAGAGAGACAGACAGACATATTGCAAACAGCAGGTTTAAAATGCTCTTTCGTTGCAGTGACTCATCCATCCTCCTGGCCCTGAGAGGCAGGAAGAGGAGGACGCAGGTGAGGAGAGCAAAGCTGCTCAAAACTGGTTGATACACCAACAATGACTTCGCAATGCTGAGACAGAAAAATGCTCCATTATCATGAAAAGACATGTGACGTGTAGCTTTGTGAGTGCAGCCTCCATTTTATTTCATGCACTGTTTTTGCAACATGGAGCTGAAAATTTGATCAGCAGATTCAATACTGAAGTGTATCGTTAACAAAGGCAGAGCAGCGGCGATTCCGACAGATGTAGTTATTTACTCGGGATGTGCTGACGAAAGCCATATTCTTCTATGTAGCAGCTACTATGCTGCACTCAACCTTTAAATATAAAGCAGCATTTCCTAAGACTTAAGATTAAGATGTAATAAAGAGAGATCTCAACTGATTTCAAGGGCTCTAACATTTGCACTGTAGACAGTAACACAAACAAGGTAGTAGGGTTGTCGAAAAGTATCAAAGTAGTGATACTTTTTCAATACCACGTTTAAAACATCAAAAAAATATGTATAAAATACAATATCTGCATTTGATAGTATCAAAAGTATCAAAGCTACAAAAAATTTAAAAAACAAACAAACAAAGAAAATAACAGATCTCCAATCAGATTTTCAACTCAAGGCTGTACAGATATTAACATTATTACAAATATGCTAACACTGCACAGAAAAAAATTATCCCACTTTGTGTGCCCAGGACTTTTTTTTCCTTTTTGCCATAGTATAAAAAGGGGCATTGTGTATTGTTTTTATAATACTAGTATTGTATCCAAGTTTAGGTGGTGTAATTTGTAAAATATAGCGAGAATTTAAAGGTACCAACTGCTGTCAATATACTGTCTGCTGTAAGTTAGTTATCTGGAGCAGTGTAATCTTTTGTTGTAGCTATAGTGACTGTTAACTTTGTTATCAGTGGAGCTAGTGGGCCTCCAACTCACTGAAGACCACCTAGATCACCACCTTGGATCACAAAGGAGCTACAGCGAGCAGTGGGGCTCAGCTAAACCAGGCTCTGCAGCCTGAACACAGCTGCAATCCGAATGGCTGGAGACCGGTGCAGCCCAGTTTTATGACAGGAGATACAGTACAGAGGTGATTTACAGTGTCTCCGATGAGGGTTAGGGTTAGTCATATCATATTAATAATATCATATATACACATTCTGTATATCTCTCCTGGCACAGGTAGTAGGGTTGGGTAGGTTTTTGGTTTAACCCGACTAAACCAACATTTATTAGGTGTAGGTGGCGAGAGCTAGCAGCATGTGGCTAGTTAGCAGGAGCCCCGGGACAGCCAATAAGCTCAGGGGTGCTGTTTCCCTGTTGTGTTGTAGTGTTACTAGAGTTGAGAGTTGTGCACAAAGCACTGCTATACTTCTCCGACCAACGTACACAAGAGAGAACACTTATCAGTAACAAGTTGGTGCTGGTTATGCTGTCTAACATTATTACACGCTCATACTTCAGTACAAAGCTGTGTTTTGATCTGCTCAATTTGCCCTATTAAAGATAAGATAAGTTAAAATAAACTTTATTGATTAAGAATAAGCTTAAGAATTGACAGTACAGGTTACAACAGTAAAGTTACTGCATTACGCTGTAAATACAAATCAACATGTCCTGTATCCATTTCAAATTAAAATCCATCTAGCATTTCAATGGACAGAAACGCTGCATTTCTTAATAAGGCTTTTACTGTGAAAAATTTGCAGGAAAAACATTGACTTGCAAGGTTCCAAAGCACACTTGAAATGTAGCAACTGCCATCTTTTCTCAAGTGGCACTAGGCTGAAGTCTTATTATTTTGATGTTAAACTTTAGAAGAATTTAAGTTAAGTTGAATGGTTTGTGTGAGAAATGAAAATACTTTGTGACACAGTTGCTCTAATGGTTTGTGTTGCTGTTTATATTCTCATTCATGGGTTCCCATTATTTTCCATTCGGGAGAGGCTGAATCACTAACAACATCTAGTGGTAAAAGTCTGTACAAAGGTACAGTCTGGTCTATGGCTAAATATCAAACCAGTTTGAAAATTCTTACACCGGCCCGACCCTAACAGGAAGAAAAAAAACCATTTATTCACTGTCCCCCACCTACATTTTACCTGCAAGTCTCAGGAGAGCACTTCTCTAATCTTCCTACCTCTAACTCAAAGATGAAAAAAGAACCTGACAGAATAGGCAAAGAGGAAAGAAGCTGTCTGTGGAAATGTCCCCTCTGTGTCATTACCTGGCAGCACAAACAGAAAGCTAAGGGGGCATGGCATAAGAAAACTTCCAAAAGTGGCCATCAACAGCCATCACCTTCAATCTCACTGTGTGTTTCAGTGTCAGTGTGGCAGAGGATAGACAAAGAGATGATGTCAGTTTGCGTTTGTGCCTGTGGATGCTAAAATTAGGCCTATTACCCACTATACAGTCCAGGTGGCTGTGCTGTGAGCCATCAACTGTAACAATGTACCCAATGCACACACATACATTCACATAAACACGAAGAATTGGATGGTACATGTCAGTTATGCTGCACGAATGCACCCTTTGAAAAACAAAAAGATGTTTCATCGAGTGACATCACCCACCTCGAAGGAAAGTGGGTCAGGGCCAGAAACCATACAGCAGCATGCTAACAGTTGGTGCAGAAATGAACAAAAGATGTTTCAGAACACCAGAACGGTGGTGATGCATCCATCTGTGCTGTTATATACCTAATAATTTATTTATTTATCCATATTTTTTATTTTTATCTGGGAAGATAAATAAGCAGACAGTGTTTCCTACAGACTGACAGCGTTACATTGATTACCCTACCTTGCTTTTCCCTACACTTCCGGGCTCTGACTGCACACACACCGGCTTACCCTGTCCCTCCTCTTTCTGTTTCTCTCTCCCTGTGTCTGCTCTGTTGACTTTTTCCTTAACAGCATGTTTTATAAATTGCCCAAAAAACACAACACGCGTCTTGAAGTTTTTCACCTGGGATTCCGTTTTCGCGTGTGGAGGAGGCTTGTTGTGAATGTCAGAGCTCGACAATCAAAATGAACATGGTACTGAATGACATCGCAATAACCCTGTGAAGTTACAAGCTTAAAACAAGGGCACAAGTAGGCCTGCATTAAATATAAGAGGTCACATAATTCATTCATTATTTAGTTCTAAAATTCAAAAATAGCATAAAAGGCCAACAATGACATAAAACAGATAAGAAAAAAGTTGTTCAACTATATTTTCAACCATGATTGATCAAGTCACTATTTCAACAAAAACCCTAAAAAATATACCAACTCCAACTTCTTAAAGGGATAACTTACAGGGATACAGCCAGTTACCTTCAAAAATGTAGGGGGCAGCATATCACCAAAGTAACCGCTGACTGCTGCTGACTATACCCTTTACTGTAGCTATCATTAGCCCAGTTAGCTGTGGCCCTCTAGCTGACTGGACTGGACTGCAACCTCAGATCACGAGGGGAGTCACCGTGGGCAACTGGGCTCAGTTTCCACCCAGTGCACATGGCTGGAAACCAGACTGGGACCAGACACAGCCTGTGAGACCAGTGGAGGCCAGTTTGACAACAGAGGATACAGTACGGACGTAATTACAGCAGCTCATACAAGGACTATAACTTCTGGGATGACAGGACACGGGAGACAGGGACAGGAGTCAGTGCAGTGCAGCGGCGGAACAGCGAGACAGACTCAGCCATCAACAACTGCTGAAAACGGCGTGTAGAGCTGGAATATTTTCACATCATCATCATTGGTATAATGTTAGCAATGGTGGTTCATCACATTCTGTTGATAATGTTAGTTCATTTTTTCAATGCTTTTTCAAGACCATATCTTACAAATAGCACCTTTGAATGTGAATTTTTGCTGGTTTTCTATGTTTTGTTTTCTCCAGTAAACTGAATAATTTGGGTATTAAAAAAAAAAAGTTAAAGAAGGTGTCAACTTGGGAACTGGCAAAGTGTGTTTGTCACTGTATTCTGATAAAGACCAAGAGAGTAATCCACTGGTTATAAAAATTAGATTAATTGATAATGACAACGACTGATAGTTGCAAGCCTAGTTGGAACCAGGAAAGATTTTGCATTTTTGCATGGTAAAAGATAAATTAAACTATTAATTGAATATGAGAATTTTCTGATAATCACCATATCATTGTAGCACTACATCAGAATAAATCAACATACAATGTAAGATTAATTGTAGAACTTGTCCATCAATTTCTTACATCCACCCCCATCATTGTTCTTTACATCTTTACCCGCCCTCCCTCCCTCACTCCTGTCTCTATAAACAGCCAGCACTCATGGTTCCCATCTTAAAGCTCCAAATAGCATTTACCAAGGACTGTGTGGCAAATGACCCTGCAGCAGAGTGGCTTTTAACATGGATTTTCAGCACAAAGACACAGGGAGAAGCTGTATTTTCAACCAGTATGTCCATTTACTGACACAAGACTTTCAAAGATCTGAGAGGCAGATATGGGAACCAAGCGCCCTCTCCGCCTCCAGCTGATGCTCATGTCACAGTCTGATACTTCTGCTATTTCCTGCAAAGTCTTGTTGTTCCATATAGACAGCAGATTAATGGTTATTTCTTACCAGATAATGTGATTCATTAATAAAGATCTGTGTTCTATGCATGACTGTCAGTTTGAGAGATTCAATTAAAGATACATGCAGTGAAAGTTTAAGTGTATCTCTCAAAGCATTAACAGTTCACAAATGTGATTTTAAGCCCTTGAGAATCAGCAGAGATCATTGCTCCTAGCTCTTTTTTAAAACACTCATAAAACACTTTTCTACATCTACAGACACTGGAGGTAGTTTGAGGCTTCTAAACCTTACACTAACAGAGCAAAAACTTGAAGTTGGCCAATAGTTTGCCACAAGCAACTTCAAATGTCTCCTCCGATTAGGTCTCTAGGCCTTCGGCTCTTCCTTGGAGATGAGTGTCCAGCTATTTCAGTCATGTCCTCCAATCAAAACAGATCACCACAGCTGCCACTAAGGGGAAAACAAAGTAGAAATCCTCCCATCTTCTTTCGCGCACATTAATCTGACAGTACCCAGAAATGTCATCTGCAGCTACCCAGCTGAACTCCATTACCATAGAAAGATAAAATAGCAAGGCTTTGTTATTCATGCTGCATTTCATAAGTTACCTTGCACATTGACTTAGCTGTGGGGTTGACATTAAACAATCAGTTCAGCTAGAGCAGCAGTCATTCCACAGATGCTAGGGAAAAGCCTTCCATCTTATTTGGGTGTACATTGGGGACACTTGCTATGCACATCGGCCTCTATCACGGCATGCTGTGTGCAAGCTAAATCTCATCAAGTTTCCATAAAGAAATGACCCTGCATAATACTATTATAAAATAGCAAAACAAAGCTCCAGTTTTGTGTATTTAAAGATACATACTAAATAAATACATGTCACTTTCCTGTAAAAACTAACACACTGAAATAAAGAAAAAAACACATTGATGGTTACCAGCATGGTGACTGAGGTGCTAGTAGGCTGTATGACAACAACCTGAAGATTATCCTACAAAAGATAATTGGACAGAAACATTATGCCTCATTTCAACCCTCCTTTGGGACAGTGAGGCCACATGTGACATCAGTTTGTGTGATATTGTCTAGTTTTCAAGGCTAAAGCTTTTAGCTTTAAACTAATGTAAGACATCGACAGTCAAGTGGATTCAGCAGCTATGGGGATCATGACAAATTCACCATTTTCTCATTGTCACATTTCTTTCCCTGCTTTCTCGTCATCATTGTAGATACCACTGAATACAGAGCAGTTCAGTAGCAGTAGGTGTGATCGAGTAGTTGTGGGGTGGAAATTCAAAAATCATGTACACATATGATGAATGATCTTCCATTCTATTTCCATATATATATACAGTATATAGCATTTACATTTTTATCGATTTTTATATTTTATATCTTATTTTATCTTATACTATATAGGTTTTAAATATTTTATAGTCTAAAACTTAAATAGGCATCTATAGGCTTGCTTCAACATTTCATTGTACTTGTGCAGTGACAATAAAGATATCTTAAAATTACAATATTTACATCACACTACAATCAAATTATACCTATTGCGTATATGTGCATGTGTGTATGTTACCTGATTCGTGGCAATATACTGTATGTGTTCAGGCATAATATTTATGCATGCACGTAGTCCTACTGAGTATATGTACTGTATGTTTGTCTATCTATGTGTATCTATTCTACTATCTGTGTGTACATGTTCAGGTGCATGCATGTGTGCACAAGTACATGAATAAGAACTTGATAAGATATCAGTATAAAAGCATCTTGTAAGTTTGTTTTAGGGTTTTTCTGCACATCATTTACAAGCTCTTACTACATTGTTTGCCCATGTGTCTGATTATTATAAAGATTTTTATGCAAGTATCAATCAGGTTTACCTCAATTCACAGAGAGTATTCAAAGATTGTGGAAAAGCAAATATTTTAAACACAACATATTAATGACTCAACTGTCTAGAGATTTAAATCTCAAATGCAATGATTCAAAGTAGTTAAGCCATCAAGTAAAAGATGGTGTGGGTGTACAATAAAATATGATTCACAGATGAGAGGATGGGTAAAATGGCAGATCTATCTTTGCAAAGAGTATGAACTGGCCACTGTATTAAGAAGGAGACGGAGGAGGATGAGGAGGAGGAAGGATGTGGTGGTGGTGGTGTGGTGAGAAAACATTTCACACACGCACGCACGCACACACAAACAAACACACACATGCCTACAACCACATACGAAGTAAACACAAGTTCACATTTGACATGAGTCACAGATTAATCACTTCTGCAATTTTACAGAACAGACTGGCCAATAATGTTAATAAACAACAAAACAGAGACAAGAACAGTGCCCCTAGTGGCTGTTCACACACTTTCACAATGTAGGATGTTCTATACATCTCTCAGTAGAAAATGTGATATTAAATACTTTATATCCTTGAGTGTATCATTGCCATCTGCAAATGGCAATCTTGGAAGACATTTCGTGCATGAAGTACTCAGGCGACTACTGAACATGAATGTGACATGGCTATACGTGGACTAGGTTGATATTTTTTGTGTTCTAGAAGAAATTTGGGCTTGGGTAAATTTTGAGATTTGTTGCTCTGTACCCAAGTATTGATTGTCTGACTGACAAAATGACCTTTCTGAGGCCAAAACCACAACATGAACAAGAAGACTAGGAAAAGCTAAATGCAAAGATCTTGTACAACATATACATTTTTAAAAGCTTAGGATGATTTTATTTAACAACACTCCAGTGGAGTGTCCCAGTGACAGGATTAAGTACAGCAAACAGACTAAACAGGAAGGGAACCTGGACCAACCAGTCTCCTTTATTTTCTGTGTGAATGGATCAATCTGATTAAATCTTCTTCGCGCACGCGCACACATACACACACTTTGATCAGTACTTGTTAAGATGGTCAATGCTCTGTACTAAAACTGGAAATGACAGAGCCAAGACCTGAAGCTGCCAAATGATATTGCTCAGGCTCATCTATATTAAGATGTGTTCCAAGTCCATGTACTGCAGCCAGCACCTTTATGATAAACTAAACATGCTTTTGTGCACATACAGGGGCTTAAAATATCATGCAGCTCTGTAATCTGAAACAACAGCCCTGCAACAATTACTCCCTTTCTGCAGCTTATAAATGTTAAATCCTTTCTTTACAAAGGTAGTATGTTTTGCAGAGCCATGGTGCTAAATGGCATAAGAAGTGTTCATTATATTGTCTTACAATATCAAGGAGCTACATTTGCAAGCCAAATTTTGTGAATGGACAGAAGTAAGAAGAAGAAGAGTTGTTTTGATGCAGTTTGTTGGCATTGGGTAATCATCAAAGCCACAATTAGGATCTTGGAACAGCAGTTTGAGTGTTATTTGCCACTTTGACTGCTTTAATAGTAAAACTGAGACTTTATTGGAAGACTTCATAATAAAATCCAGCACGTACTTTGGAACAGTAAAACAGAAATTCCACTCGTACTCTCAATTACAACCACTGAGCCTTTTCTTTATGATCCCCAGCACAGCTTTTACATCAAGGTTGTATAAAGTAGGTGTATGTCTAAGAATGTGCGTTCGCGCTGGTATATATAATCCTGGAAAACACCCTATTTGTTTGGACAATGTACTGTATGGGCACTCTTCTCAATGTCAAATCCCTTTTCTTTCAGCCAATGCACCAAGGGACCAATCAGATAAATGGCTTTGATTCCATCCAATAAACTCTTGTAAAAACTGGGGCAGAACATTCAGTGATAACAGAGGGATGAATTGATTATTTATACCATAAATTCTGCTATGAAATCACACATTTTCATTCAAATGATCTCAACAACCCTTTCACTTATATACAACCCCAATTCCAAAAAAGTTGGGACATTATGTAAAATGTCAATAACAACAGAATGCAATGATTTGCAAACCCTTTTAACCTAAATGTAATTAAATACAGTACAAGGACAAGATATTTAATGTTCAACCTGATAAACCTTATTGATTTTTATAAATATGCGCTCATTCTGACACTCATTCTCACATTCTCAACACTCTGTAAGCATTTGGGAAGAGAAGACACTAATTGTTGAAGTTTTGAAAGTGGAATTTTGTCCCATTCTTGCTTGATATACTGTTGCTCAACAGTCCGAGGACTCTGTTATAGTATTTTGCGCTTCATAATGAGCTACACATTTTCAAAGGAGAACAGGTCTGGACTGCAGGCTCCGAAGCCACGCTGTTGTGAGGTGCGCAGAATGTGGCTTGGCATTGTCCTGCTGAAATAAGCAATGTCAAAAAGGATTAGGAAATTATCACTTTTTGTTTTATTAAAGTTTTACAGAGCGTCCCAACTTTTGTGGAATTGGGGTTTCATGCTCCCGTACCGTCCTTTTTTATTCTTCCTTTTGCTACTCTTTTCTTCTCCTCCATGTGTTTGTCCATCTCATGTGTGCACATAAATTTAAAAAGCTGAGTATAATTAATAAAGGGCCTCTCCTCTCACAAGTCATGTTAGTAAGATAAGCCCATTCATCATAGTGTCAGCACTGCTTCAATACTTTGCAAAGAGCAGATAGACTGGGAACTTAACTCCGAGCACTTCAGAGTCTCTAGAGACACACTCCTTAATGTGTAAGCTCCCGCTCATCACATTTCAGCTCATGTTAATTCACTTTTTCTTTGATTTGCTGCAGTGTTGAATCTGACCAGCTGATTAGTTGGTTCATTTTTTAATAATTTATTTTATCTTTTTTTTTTCTTTATCTGACAAAAAAAAGTATTTTCTGGTTACTGCTATTGACTGTATATAAAGATGGATGATGTGACAGCTGAAATATCTTCATCCCCTGGTGGCGGGCTGCAGTATAGGTCATAAATCCCTCCCCTCCATGTTGGCAGATGTGACATGGGCCATATTAAAAACTCAAAGTAAACGTCAAATAAATTCTTCACAAAGAGGGTTTATGTCATTTTAAGTATTCTTATCATGCTGATGTACGTTCGATAGTTTGTTTTATCTGATAAATTTGGTTTTAATTAGTTATTTGATGCTATAAAAAGGGGGGCTTGCAATGGTGTATGGATGGGAACTTGGCTCCACCGCCAGATCACTATAGTGCAGACTCTGGCTGCAAGAGATGTCACAAGTGCAAGGTGGCAGCGCATCATTTTTTTTGGCATCATTTTTGTAGAGTGGGAGGAAGTCGAGAAATTAATGGTTGCAGCTTGTCAAATTCAAGAGAAAATTTGTTTTTGGGGCAGTTTGAGTAAGACACCAATTTAAAGGAATTACATTGGACACTGCTAGCTTTGCTGTGATTTTTGTTTGTCATTACTGTCGACATTTTAGGTCGAATAAAATAATGAATTTCAAAAATAATGATGGAAAATTCCATTATTATTTCCTACTTTCCTATTTGGTTATGTGTTTTAAAACATGAGGATGCAGACACAATTGCATCTGTACCGTCTACTGAATTAAGTTGAAGGGAAACTCAACTAATTTTACACATAAAGATCATACATACTAGTCAACAGTTGCATGATGTCTTCTGTGGCTCTGTAGAAGCTTCATGAAGTCTGTTGAAAATAACTCAATGTTATCAAGGGGTTCCTTGGCTAAATTCATAACATAAAAATTACAAAGTGAGGTTGGGAGTATCTAATGAAAGATGTGGTCCAATTGCACTATAGAAAGTTCAGAGTTTTTGAAGTTTAATCAATAGTATGGACCCAGTACGTCTATCTCTTGTAAGTCCTCCAACTTTATGGAAGTGCAATAATAAATAACTGGAGCACCAGTAACTAGATGCTGCTACTACCAGGGATCAAACAAATAACTTTTCAATTACTCCACAGGTTTGTTTTTGTCCACCCCAGATGTTTTGTCTGGGTTGATTAAATTCAAAATCCCTGTACATCAAGAGACAAAGGTGGATGCTGTAGACTTTCCCAGCAGCCAATAAGACATCTTGCGATTACCATGCCAGAAATACAATTTGGCTACAAATATAGTCTGTTTGCCAGGGAGTAAGACATGTGAGTATGAAAGGGAAAGAGACCCAGGCAGATTGTGTGTGTGTGTGTGTGTGTGTGGTCTTTTCCAGATGAGGCATGACAGAAAGTTGATTTGTATCAGTAGCTCAGACACAGCCTGGTCACGTCCTCCTTCCATGTGCCCCAGGGGAGCACAGGAAATTAGCATATTAACAATTATGAAAAAAAAGAAGAACAGAACACAGCGCCAACTCTACACACTATGTAAAGACAGGGAAGTGACAAGTCTTACTAGAAAATGGATGAGTTCATCATACATTTCTAGTCTCTCTCACTGAGATGGGATCGTAAAAAGATTGCATAAATTCTTGTGGATTACATCTGCCTTATTCCCTCCCAACAAAATAATTTCAGTTCATTCTAGTTATGGCAAACCGCTGCCTCCATCTTTCCTCCACACACAGATTATAGGTTTGGTCATCTTTTGGTTGAAAATGGAATGTCCTGACTGTCTATGGTTCATTAAAACAGGGCCTTATTAAAAACCTCTGGCTGCATCTTCTCACAGTAAGAGTCCTCAAATAAAGAAGCACTCATATCATCAAAAGGTGGAGCACTGAGAATCTCTGAGAGGAGAGGAGGAGCAGTAAAAATGAGTGACACAAGGAGGGTGAGAGGCAGAGAGAAGGGGGGTGTGGAGACACCACAGTGAACCACAAGATCAGGAACCACTTTGAGGGAACACACCATCAATTCCATTGTCACTCTAATGCCCAGCTATCTGGTGTTATGAAAAACTTATGTAATCTACAGGTTGAATGAGGCTACACATACAGACTAGGTACATACAGTCAGCTGTATCCTAACCTAAAGATTGTGCACACAAAACACATGTAACCTTTGCACAGGCATCAGTTTAAATTATGACTCATGAACTGTTTATTTTTCTCCCACTGTTTCCACCATGGCAAAGAAAAAGAAAATCACAAAAGAAAACACTTGCTTTAGTAATGCAAATAAACAGCCAGAGCACTTTAAATTACTGTACATTAGCTGTGAGCTAGAAAGCAGGCGAAGGTGTGTGTGTGTGTATTTGAGTCAGTTAAGCCACTGCCTAGTGTTAACAATCACCAGAGACTCCGCATCTCTCTCCCCTTTTTCCTCTGTTCTCTTTGTACATTCAAGACGTAAGGTACAGTTTCATTCTAGTCAGCAGTCAACATTAGAGTACATAAACACCCGACAGTAGGCATGTCTGCTCCTCATATGACTGCGACTCGCTGCTTCATACAGGTTGATAAGCAAGCTAACGGCTCCAAATAGTAGCTGAATCCGATGTGATTGCGGGTGTTAAGTCCTCCAAAAGGTCCGGCTGAGCCCCCGGCTCTCTCTTCCAAAGCTGGTCGGCTCTCAGTAGCTGAGCAGCGGCTGTGGCCTTCTGGTCAGTCCGGTCCACACCACACAACACAAGCAATGCACGAGTGTGACGCAGGGTAGACGCGAACACTCCCCCCTATGCCACGGCAAATGTCTTGTTCCACAGGAAATACTGTCTCCAATCCTTCTTCTGCCATTCTTGACAGTCTGAACTTGCAAAAAGCAACAGAAATAGGTTCAAGAGAACAAGAACAAAGGATAGAAATGTTGACCGGTATATAAAATAATAAATAATGTTCTCTTCTTTTAGTAAAGCTTAAGGACAGTGCACTACCTTTTCTGTATATTTATGTCTCTAGTGGGACAACATATGTCAGCAGTGCTGCTAACATTGTGTACAAAGGTAATGACAAAAAATACATTGTTCTTATTGACTGCATGTTATGGAACACATTGGTACTTCTAAAACAAAAAAGGGGGCCATTGGAGGAGAATTCTTGCTACAACTGCTGCTCTAAAGTATTGCAAAATGGAGGACAGTGCGACTCTACTGTATATCTGTACTGTATAAGTAGCAGCCCTGAAGCAGTTGCATTCATGCGCACTGTGCACAGACACATGAATAACAAAACAACACACAGAAATAGATGCATACAAACTTGCACCATGTACAACTATCCATTACTGTAATGAGACGAAGATGAGATGAAATGAAGTATATTCTAAATATTTTATTGAGGAATGAGTTATCAGATATGATTATGAGATCTGTTAACATTGGGGCACACACACACACACACACACACACACACACACACACACACACACACACAGAGAGAGAGAGAGAGAGAGAGAGAGAC
>JBBPCS010002427.1:0-13526 GCA_037974645.1 Hollardia meadi
GTGTGTGTGTGTGTGTGTGTGTGTGTGTGTGTGTGTGTGTGTGTGTGTGTGTGTGTGTGTGTGTGTGTCCATGCATGCAAGCCTGGATATCGATAGCAGGCCTGATAGTGCAACTTCATCACATATTAGTAAGAGAGAGTAAGAGTAAGTGGAGTCCTACAAAGAAACACTACTTGTGTACTGCAAAAAATGACTGATGCCATGAAAACAACAACAACAAACCAATTTTTTTTGGGGGGGGGGGCAAGTCAGTGTGCAAGTTTTGACTTTCATCCAAATGGGTGATGGCAAAGGGAAAATCTGAAGTTAAAGGGTATTCTGAATTATAAACAATCACACAAACACAACACAGACTCTGCTGGTTGAACCAAATCCCTGTTAATAAACGTATACATGGATATCAAATCTTATTTTAACCCCCCCCCCCCCCTCCAAAAAAACAAAACAGCAATACCTTATATATAGCTCAAATGGAGGAGGTTGGGGAGGGGGAGAAATTTATATACAGTAAATAATTCATCAGCAGCAACTGTATCCCAGTTTGTCTGGATGGTGCACAGAACATATTATGAATAGTTTCCTTTGGAACTACTTTTTTGGAAGAAAGTTTGTTATTCTTGTGAACTAATATTGAAAGTAAAATTGAATGTCATGCACTCACTTGCTGGGCCGGTGGTCCGGTATGGTCCTGTCCAGAGAGATTCTGTCGCTGAGGTATGCGTTGTAGCCGTACTTCTCCCTCAGGTATTTAGCGTCGCTCTCCTCAGCTGGCGACAGTGTGGCAGGGAGGCCGCCTTTACCCCGACCCCCGAAGCCCTCAATCAGACCCAGAGATTTGGACAGACCTGGGTGAGGCAAACAAGATTACATGTCAAGATCCTTTAGACTGGCGGAGTCTCTCTCCTCTCAGTAATGCAATCTGTGCCTTCGCTGATAGCCTGCCTCCCCATCGCAGCTCCAACTTCTAATGAACAGACAGTATGTAGTCAGTGGCTTTGAAAACAGGTGATCGCTGAATTCACATAATGATAAATGCTGGAATGCCTTCAGTGTAGGGAAACATTCTACGAATAGGGATGAGTGAATTGCTGGCTGGGTGTGTTTGTGGGCAGCAGATTGATGATTAAAGTGATTAATCCTTCAACGTGAGAACTGTGTTCAAGCTTCCGTGCTGGCAAACATCCAAGTGTCCTGGAGAAAATGAATGTCTGAAAGCTACTCTGTAGTTGACCCCGACCTCTGACCTCTGGTGGAAGAAAGACACTGCTCCTTCAGGGATTAAAATACTTGATGATTAGAAAATCTGCATCTGCATCTCATGACTTTTACAGAAGAAATATTCTCTTCTGTTCTTTTTAATAAATTTAGGATAACTTATTCAATTTAGCCTACTTCATCCATGAAAACCAAAATAATGTAAGTCTGTAGGCCTTAACATTTTATTGCAATCCTATCATTTCAATTCCAATCCTTGTTACCTATTGCTGCAGAGGTTAACTGACAGTTGGTGACATTTTCCTCACAGATCTGTAAGGATTTAGATTTTCAGCAGGCGGAGCGTGACCTCATCACAGATGCTTAAAGGACTAAAATAAGGTTGTTTGTCAGTATTTGAGAGGCCCACAAATTAGCTCTATTTTGTACTGTTAGAGACCTTAGACAGTATATTTAAATCTTCAAAGCCTTCCTGAATACTGTCAGATTTTCATGTCAGTCCTCCAAGAGAAAGTCACTGACTTTTCCTTTTGCAGATTCCTTGTTGACGTGCTATTTCAGTGTAAATGTTGCATTGCTCTTTACCGTTTAATTGCCTGTACACCACGTCTTCCAGCGAGCTGAGCCTCTTCAGCAACACCTCATGGCTGACGCTGGGCCCCTGTGCCGTCCCGTTGCCTCGGGGCCTTTTGCCGTCAGCCGCAGCCTCCGGACCGGCGGCTTGGACGCTGCGCGTGTTGCACTTGGCCCAGAAAGTCATGAATCCAGCAACAGCGAGCACGTTCAGCACCAGTAAAACCCTCCATCTTCGGAACACAAAAGCCATTAAAAAAAGTCGGGGCTCCGGGGGGACAGGAGGGGGGGAGAGTCTCCGGAGAAGCCGTATAGGTGTCACAGATTCAGGGCTCCCTTGGCTTGCGGTGTTCGGAAAGCTGCAGGGATAATTCATTCAGGGAGGAATTCAGGTCAAATCAGCAAACCACAGAGCGGACCTTTTTTATTTTTATTTTTTAAATCTTTTGTACTGATTCCTGGTCATACATCTGCTCTCTTACCATTTGGCACCGGGGTTATTTTAGGTTGCATCCCCCTTCTGAGGAAATTTGGGGCGCCTGGCCATCGGCTTTCATCCGTGTCACCACAACTAAAAAGCCAGGCTTTAAGATCATGCACAAAAGATATTACACAAATACTCATAAATAATTTAATAGTGAGGAGATGATCAACTCAGTCTCTCTCTCTCTCTCTCTCTCTTTTTTAGCCTACCTCCTTTGCGTCTAACAGAAGTCGGCAGTGATGCGACTGAAGAGGGCTGCGCGTATACAGGAAAATCCTTGCAGATAATCAGGGAGAAGCTTCCCCGAGTGTTCAGTCAACCTCTCTGCTCCCCGAAAGCCTGCTCGCACGTCGTCTTCCACCCGTCACACGCTGAGATAGTCACAATGAGACGCAGCCGAGGAGACTGTGAGCAGGGAGCAGCGGTTCAAGAGACGCAGCATCCTCCGTTGAAGATCCGGGGAAACGCAGCAGAAGCAAAGAAACGCGTCCTGATTTCTCCCTTTCCCCACACCCCGTCACATTTCCTCCTCATTTGGTCAACACACACCAACGTTTTCCTGTTATTCCACACGCCCTTCTTGTTTGTTGCGCCTTGTTATTTCCTTTAATTCTCCTTACAACCTACACGGCGCTTAATAAGGGCACAGCGAAAAACGTGGAATGGATCCGGCGACGTTTCACTTCACAGCAGGTCATGGGTGGTGGGTGGGTGGGGTGTCTCTTCACAGCCACCCAATTATCTACAGTTAGAAGAATATTCTAATATTTCACCGTGGCTCACACAGTGGGGTTCTTTGGGTCCATTCAAGGTCATTATGTTGTGTCCTTTGTGTTTTATGGTTAGTTTCAGTGTTATTTCAGTCACCATAGAGGTAAGAACAATGGGATAATGTTTAACATATGCTGCGCTCCAAATCACTTTTTCTTTTTTACTTTTAGTACGTGCTGCACCTGCTCTTACAAACTGTTACATGCAGTATGTTGCAATATGTAGCCTATTTGACGCACTTGCTCATACATACAGTATGTTCCATAGGTTGTATCTGTTAATGTAGCCAGAGCATGCAGGTTTGCATCATGCAAAATGGGACCTGATGCAGACATCCTGGTATTTTTTGGCTTACTGCATTTGACATACTATGAGTTGGGACATGCTAAATCTTTTTCTGGCATACCAAATGGTAGTATAGGTATTGGAATGCAGGGATAGACTTCTGAAATGTCATTACCTTCACACAGCTGGCAGACCTATAATTCTGCTGTATATAATATAATATTCCTTCAGGCTGTGAGCCTCCTCATAGAAATCTCATCAGATTAAAGCGCTTGCAGGGGAAAGTTTGAGAACATCTGATGTGACACCCTGTGGTTTGACTTTGTCCCCTAAGGGAATAAATCTTGTGGAATGAATGAGTGGCATGTGCTATTATTGCTCATATAAAAGTGACATAGATCACACAATAATATAAAAATACTTAAAAGTAGCCTACCTCATTCTTAATTTTATTCAAGATTACAGGTATTAATAGCAAAAAGTTATAAGTAAGTTAAATACATTATAAAGAAGTGAAGTATTAAATTATACATTAAGCAGGATGTTAATGTTTTAACTGCAGGTGGTGCTGACTAATACATTTACTGTACATGGTCGGGTGGTTTCAGCTATAGAAATGCATAATATTTTATTTTGTAAGCTAGTGCAGAAATAATGGTATGTTTATCTGCAAAGCAACTGAGATATCAGACGGATAAAAAGTTAATTTCCCCAACGGTAAGTATGCCTTAAAAATGGACCTTTGTTTCCACTCGTGCATCTTATATTCTGTGAAAGAACTGTGACCCAGTTAGAAAAAAACCCTCAGTTATATCTGAAGACTTTCAAACAGCACGCCAGTGTTTCGCAGCATGTCATCACTATAAAGCAAAATGCCAATAAAGAGTAGTTTTATCATTAAAGCCATGTGCGTAAAAGCCCTCAATGATGATATGATCAATTTTTACTAGAAAATACTTATGTATACTTTACACTTTTGGAAGGTGGTTCGGGTGACTGCAGTATGTGTGTGCATGTGTAGGCACATTGTTCTCGGATGACTTCAAGGTTCTTCGAAGTTATGTTTCCTTAGTGTATAAAGTTAGGAGTAAGTTTCAGTTAAGATAGTGTTCTTTGGTCTGAGGTTACAAACTGGTCAATTTGCTTGCTTTTCCATAAACTATAAACTTTGTAATTCTTTCACCAGTGAGGCCACGTGTCCTAGTATATTGGTATATTGTTGAACTGGTGTGGTAAAACGCTTTAACGTACTTCATTTCACGGCATTAAAATGTGTGAGTTTGTGCAGAAATGGGTCACCCAGATAGCTGAGATGAATCAAGGAGCTCGGTAACTCTGCAGCTTAACTGAGAGACATGCCAACTCTGATCTGCTGGCAACCCAGAAGGAAAGAGACAGTTTGAGAATATGTGTGTGTGTGAGAGAGAGAGAAAGACTGAGGAAAAGAAAGGTATAGTGAGATCAAAACCAGTGTGAGGAGAATCAAGAAACAGAAAGAAACATCAAGGGAAAGGAAGAGAGAGAGCATCAGTGAGACACACACAAGAAGGTATAGAGACACAGGCCAAAAAGGGTAAGAGTCTTGGAAAAGGTGGGAGGAGAGTGCAGACGCTGGGGAGGAATCAAAATTCAAAGGGAGGAAAAATCCAAAAGCAGTAGAGAGAGACACGCTGAGGTGCAGGAGAGAACAAAAGAGAGAAATGTAAGCGGGAGAGATTGCGTGACAGCAGCTCAGAGGAGAACCAGGTAAAAGAGAAGTGTAAGAGTAGATGTGAATTGATATTTGTTGAAGGGGGTGAACGTGATAGTCTAAAGTACTCCTGTCAACCGCCTCAAGTTGCTGTAGAGGAGCTAGTCAAGTGGCGGACAGTCCATGTGTGACGCGGGGAGAATGAACTGCATTCAATCCAGAGGAAACAGTAAAAACTCTGATGCTGTGCTCTGAAAGTGCAATCTATTTAATGTTTACATGTGTCTGATTTATGCTGTCCTTATCGGTCTGTTGGAGTTAGCCTTTGCTCATGAACAAATGCATATCCAGAGCTAAAAAATAATTTTAAAAAATGAACTCAAATATGAAGCACATATATCACAAATACACATGCATTGGAGCTAGACCAATAAATCGGCCGCCTTGATATCTGTTGATATAAGCTTACTGTACATACTGTATGTCTGCATCAGCCGTATTGATTAGTAAAAAGCAGTGCAATGCCAAACTCAGTTGAGGGCATTTAGAAACAGCCACACTTTTGTCCACCAAAGCTCTCTATTTATACAAGTGTAGCCTTTTTATTTCAGTTTTTATTATTATATTAACTTTTATTCTAGTTTATTGTTTGTTTGTTTTATTGTATTTTGTTTTGTAAAGGTCCAGTGTGTGGGATTTAGTGCACTATGGTTGCAGATTGTGTCGTCTTCCCCTCCCCAATGGTGGCCACTAAAATCATGTAATGCTCTCTCTAGAGCCAGTGTTTGGTTTGTCCATTCTGGGCTACTGTAGAAAAAGTGGCGGTGGGGTCAGGTGAGGGAAGATGAGGTCAGGCTCCTTCTTCTTGTTCTCTTTTGTTCCTGTTGGACAGTGTTTTTTAAGTGCATTCAAGTCACAGTTTTATTTGTGGTGTTGTGCATATGTCCTGATGAAAGATGGTGGATAAGATACTGACCCCTCAAGGTCAGGATAATTCAGCAAAAAGCAAAATACATTTTATAAATAGCTGTAAATAACTGCATATTTATTGCATTGGCATCTTAAGCAACAAGGTGAAAGATGGATTGTTTATTCCTACAGCCTGTAATGCAAAATATGGTTTATAATTCTAACCTTGTGGCACCTAGTCATTGACAACAAGTTGTAATAAAATATTGTTAACAATTTACTTGGTCAGCATTTTAGCTCAAGGGACATGAAATGCAAATGTAAGACCCATGGTAGACTAAATACAACAATAGCTCCCTCTACATGAAAACAGGAGGCTTTTGTAATCAAAGACCCCAAATAAATAAATGCAAAGAAAATGCCCTGATACACGTCACACTAACACTTAGCCACACTAACGATGGTCATTTGAGCAAAATGCTCAGTTTGGCATTGTGTCACTTTTCCCACATGGAATAAATTCCACTTCCACCACTCTCTTCCACTTTCTTTGTCAGTGTGCAGGCAATTATTACGATGTAACGGGAGTGCTGATTTTGGCAACATGCACCTGACACCATCTTTTGAAACGCCTGGGTAAAGGCCATTTCACAATTCTTTGACTGCACTCATTTTGCCTCATTAGATCTTGTCTTAAAACTTTGTGTGTATTCGACCAACAACTCCCTCACTGTCCTGACGGGACACTTGGACCTTTGTCATTGTTTTTTTCTGTAGTGAGTTTCTAGCTGATTAGACTCGAGCTCTAATCAACGAGAATAACTGAAGAAACCCACGTGGGTTTGCAGGGCCTTGGTTAATGAAACAGGAAGTGCCATTAAGTTCCACAATGGGGCTTGGAAGAGCAGGGAGAGCGGAGAACAAAGTCAGCAGGATAATTATAAGTGGGAGGGTAAGGGTGGGTTGAAAGTGATGGGGGAATTTTAAAAAAAGAAAGAAAAAAAGATGATCCTATAAATAGTGTGGCAAGTTTCTTTAATCATCAACAGCAGTATGTAACTCAGGCACACGGGTGATAAACCTGTTCTAAAAAAATTAGCTCTGGGCTTATACTTCTGCACAAGTTAATACCATTCTCCACGAGACTTTACGAGCTGAGCAGGATGATTAAGTTAATCACTGCACTGTGGGGGAGGAACAAAAATGTGATCCAAAACTCCAGCTCCGTCTTTTACCAAAAGCTTGTTTCATTTATGCAATGGTACATGTATCAGTCCAGTGGGAGTCTATTGTGATTTCAGGCGGCTGTGGCCGATGCAAAGACAAATTGACCTTCATGATGGACTGAGTGGAGAAGGTTACTTTTCCGAGGGATCAGAGTGGGTATGTAGCACATGGCAGCGGGGTGGCATGCCTCTGCTAAGCTCAGTCAGAGAGCCGGGGGGATACTTTAGGTCAAGTGTTCAGCTGAGCCCACCTACATGTCCCCATCTGAAATAGAGCCATGTCATGGTGCATTTGTTCACCAGTGGTTTTTAAGGTCACCATGTTAGAAGAACTCTAATCACATATCATAACCTAAACAACTCTGACAAATTGTGGCTCACTGTACAGTTCTCTGTAAAATGACCTGTTGTGTTTTATGAATTGTTACAATCCCGAAAATGTCCAGGGGATGAGGGGAGTAACAATAAAATATTGACACGGGAGAAAAACGAATTGAGAAACCGAACCATAAGAAAAGATAAATGTTTATTAACAAATTAAGCAAAAGAAATACATTTCCATTCAGGCAAAGGTGGATAGAGAGTAACTAAAAATTGCACTCAATTACTGCTAATAAAAAGCACTAAAGTGGATGCAAAAATTGTCATAATTAAAACAACTTGAGTGAGAGTACAACAAAAGTACCTACAATGAAAAGTACTGGAGTAGTGAGTAACTGTGTGTAAAATTTAAAAATAAAAAATATGGCTACACTGTCTTGTTCCCACTCCTTTCATTTTATGTAGACATAACATTGTTTCCCCAGTCTTTAGCATGTAAAGGCTAAAAAATAAACACACCTGTATTTATAGTCAGTTGTGATGAAACAAGACATCATCTTCATATTAATATAGTTAGTTATATACTATATAAACCAGGACAATATACCCATTCTTCTGGCAAACAGCACTTTTACTAAGCAGCATGTAAATTGTTTAGTAAGTCCAATTAGTAAACTGCTGAACAAACCAAACGAGCAAATTATTTGCATTTGGTGCTGTGTCTTATGGTTAAAAGTAATGTTCACAATAACATTTTTGGAGATGTCTGAACAAAAAAGTAGAACAGCATTGACTTGCTCAAGGACACATAAGTAGACCCGATGCCCTTTAAAAGGGCTTGAACCCTGGTTGGAGAGTAACTATCGCTGAATTTCCTTGCCACCCTAAATGGTCAACTGAACTCGGTTTCCAATGCATGAACCAGGAGAGGAGCGTTTCTCACAGCTTTTTCTCTAAATGCTCAGTGACAGTGCCACAGCAGGTGGGACTTCACAGAGCCAATCAGTCAGATCTGTTTACAGACGAGATGGGATGTGAGATGATGAAGTAAGATACAACTTTCCCGACACATACAGACACTAACAAAAGGCATAAAACCACCAACACGCCAAGAAACGTCTTTAATGTGCATGGATGCTACACACATCTGCTGTGCGGTATGCGTCATCCCTGTTCCCATCCCGTCATCCCCTCTGTCACTCTTCAGCCTCCCTCAGTCATGTTCTGCCAGGGACCGGTGCTCCATTCAGCTCCCACGCTCCCATTGGCAAAATCAAACTGTCCATCTGATGTTACAGTTATAATACAGTACATCCAACTACTTTGACTGTGAGTAATTAACACCTTTTACACCCCCTCTTCCTCCATGAGATGCCATCTCAGGGACAAGCATGTGCAGTTCGATCATATCTACTGCAGCATAGTTTTAGACCCATGTAGGGGGATGGCTCGTTAGGTTTCTTGGCTCTAATTTAAGCTGTCCTACTTCCCATCATGCCTTAGGGCTTTAGGGGAATCAGAGCCAGCAATGTACTTCTTCAACGTTGCTTTTGTAACTTTGCTTGCAGCCAGTGTCACTAGAGCATGGCGAAATTTTAGAAAGTTTTAGTATGACAGTGTATTAGGGTCATTAGGTAAAGCAGATAAATAAAATAGAGCCTAGGAGGGAGTAATATTTGAAGAAAAAACTCAGAATTTCGGAGATTAAAGTTGTACATTTACAAGATAAAAACTTCAATATTTTCTGAGATTATAAAGTCATACATTTGTGAGAAAAAAAACATGGAAACAGCGTGTTTTTGTAGTTTAGTGTGCCATATGGTTCGCATTGCTACAGAGAGAGAGCATGCATATGGACAGATGTGCAGACATAAAAAAAACCCTGATGATTTGATCATGAAGCCTGATGCAACTCTCTGTCTGTCTCCGTTTTAACACTGACAAGAGTTACAGCCGTCATATATGAACAAATCCTCCTGGTTGAATGTGCATCTGTAGATCCATGTACAGTGTGTGCTTGTCCCCTGTATGAAATGGCTGTATTCCCACTGGCTGTTCATTATTATGAACAATGACAACCTTGTTATTAGTACATATGTTGCCTCACTCCCTCTTCCTGTAATGTTGCTAATAATTAAATATAAATGATCCTCGCCACTGAAGTTAATGCAAAAACCATGAATTTCACAATTTTCTGTTGTTATTTGAAGTTTTTATTCTGGTAAATTCCATTCCATTCCTCATAAATTTACAATTTTATTCTCAGAAATTAAAAAAAACATTTTTTTTTCTCATAATATTAACCCCTCCCTGGGCCTTATATGCCATCATAGTTTAGAGTAGTATGATATTGAGATTGATATAAAAGGAGATTAGGCATAACTTGAAGCTTTTCCTAAAAATAATGTATTACCTAATGTCTTTATTTTCTGTAATGTCATTAATGAAACATGATGAAATTTAGCCATGTATTTGCTGGTACGTAGATGTGGGTATGGATTGTACTGACTCAAAACACATACATGAACAGTACTTTTTGTGCTCAAAAGACTATTTATTACAGATTTCCCATTAAACGAGCCAACTGGGCCTACACTGGTCCAGCGTAGTAGTAGTGTAGTGTGGTGTAGTAACCACTATACTTATACTAGATTAGAATGACACAAGCTGATCCAGGTTTGACAAGTGTAACTATCATGATTTTTGAAATCTTACATGGTCTAGATGGCTAAGATGCAGCGGTCATCTTTTCTTTTTTCCAAAATAGAATAAATGTTTCAAAAAAAGTGTTAAAATAATATTTAGATCTAAACCTGGCCTAGATATGGTTTGGATTGAGAAAAAGAAATGCTATTGGCCTTTTATGGATTTTCACAAATTAATGCTACTCAAATGTATAATTGGGTTTTAAACAACTTACACCTGGAGTGTGGGATTTTCTTCATTAACGTCTGTTACATTCAAGCCCTTGCCAAATGAGTTCACATAATGCGGATTAAACCAGATAAATCTCTCTGTATTTCACGGCATACCCGAGTTTTTAAATTTGGTGTTTGTGGAGACGTTCCTGCGCTGGCACACCAGCAGTGTTGTGTTTTACCTCAACCAGCCAAGATTAGTTCGCTATAGCTGAGAGGTAGAGCAACCGTAGCGACAGAGTAGGCTACAGCAAATAGGAGTATGGCAGAGCATATGGCGCCTGAAGCACGTTGACAGTATTTGTGTAGACGAGGGAGACGGAAGTTCCGCACTTCAGGTTTAAGGCTTCACAACTTTAAGTGGTGAAACAACAGAAAAGTGGTGTAATTCCAGAACCGGAAGCTGCAAGTCAGAACACAACTTCAGCGTCTAATGTTAAAGTAGCTTTCCATAGCTTACATGAACTCTTCGGTAACAGTCAGAGGTCCATTAACGCTAAGGACCACGCAGTCAAAGAGCTATTAAATGTGTCTTGCTGTGTGGTTAGACCTTCTCATTCAGGGCACTCTTCCTCAGTCTGTGGAAGTTTGAACCAGGCATCAGTCATCTATCTTGTCTTCTAAACCTTCTTCACCTGCCCAGTCTGGCAGTTCATCTGTCAAACCTCCTCAGTCTCCTCTGCCGGATTTCCTCAGCTCTCGCCTCCTCAGACAGGTGGAAACCATAAGGAGGAGGAGCTCCTCTCTGGTTGCTTTGTCCTACAGAACAAAATTACATTCATACATTTAGACTTTAGATTTTAGCTGACTGTTATATAAAGTGACGTTTAATTGGTAAATATTTTAGAATTCAGTGTCACTCACATACCCCTCATTCACCAAAACTCTCCCTGTCCTCCCTTACCTCTGTCATTCAGACTGTTTCTAATGGCCGCCTCTATCTGCTCCTCCTCTGTCAGTCCACCTGTATAAGGTGCTGTTGGATTCGTTGTGTAATCTGGTGCATACTGATGGTATTGTGAGTATCCTCCATGAGTGCCAGTGTAGCCTGCAGCCATATACGGTATTCAAATTTACAAAACATGTACAAACAGGTTAAGGCTGGTGTGTTCTCTCATCTTAATGTACCTCCAACAGATCCTGGGAAAAGACCAAAACTGACAATGTGTTAGTCAGTCCCTTGATACTTTATGACTTCAACAGCTCTGTTAGTTCCTGCTGAAGATGTTCATCTTTAAAAACAGGTCATGAATATCTAGTTTCACTCAAACTTGACTCAAACAGGAGTAAAAAGTAAATTTGTTTGCACTGTTTTCATACATGTATGTACACACATTGAGTGCTCTAGGACAGTGTATGTGGGATTGACTCAAAATAAACTACAGTGTGTGTATATGTTAGTGAAGGAAGCGGTCACCCAGTGCAACAGTATGGCTCATTGATGAGTTTGATAGCTTTTGTACAACATTGGAGCTCTGTGGCACAGAGGAAGAAGCGATGTCAGGCTTTGGAGACACAAACCAAACTTGTTTGTAGGATCAGTTCAGTCTTCAACTGAGTGATCAAACTCAGCCATACAATAAAAGTCTTGAGCTGCAGTTAAAAATATCAAATTCTGGAAAAAAATGTGAATATATGATAACTTTCCTTGAATTACCTGAAGAGCCTGAAGAGCTGGAGTATGCACTGGGCCGGGTGTTATATCCATCTGAGGTCACAAACCCTAGTGAAAATATACACAAACAGATTATAGTACAAACAGTGGGATGTAAACGTGAGCCTAGATTTGAATAATGGATTAATACTGAGGCACATAGATTTGGACATGGACTCAAAGCTATCTCCTGTGTTAGAATTGTTCTCTCATTTATGTGATGTCACTGAGCGAACTTGTAGCTGTCATGAGGCCAGTACATGATCTAAATCACATCTAAATCACCAAAAACTGTATGTAAAAATATTACTTTTTAAGGCTTCAGGATTTCTTTTCCAGGGCAACTTACATCTTTAGACTTTTTAAATCATACAGTGCTTTTAACAGAGGTTAAAAGCACTGGGTCTAAGCACTGGGACCAAGGGTCTTAGGTTACATAGACAACATGCAAGCACACAAATTCAGACCTGCACATTTCTTCATGATGGCCTTCAGTGGTCCAGCAGTGTAGAGCAGACCCACCAAGATACCTGCCAGATGACCAATCAATGAGGTCCTAAAACAGCAGAGAACATATTAACTCCTAAAAAATGAAACAGTGTCACATGACAGACGCTTTAATTCATGGCATCAGCCAGCATGTATTAACAGGACAGCTTTACTAATTGTAAGTCGCGTCTATGTGCTAAGTGCTAGATCAGTGGAGGGAAGTGGGAAGTACATTATACATAAAAGATTTATGTAGGGTCCTCATTTTCTGGATAGTTAGTGACGTGTACCAAATTATATAATTGAGAAAGCAACAAAAATCTCTGAAGCAGTTGTAGAATGCTAACATGATGTTGCAACTAACCCAAAATGAGTCCAGGTTCATCAGAAAATACTGCCACCCAGCACTTTTCTTCTCTGTATTGCTGACAAATTTCAGATTTCAGTAATTAAGTACTTCTATTGGCTGTTGGTTACTGTAGTCTCTATAATTTTCTGATTCCTGAAGTCATATTGGTGTTTTTCACATTCAACTGCAGACCCAACCTGCTTCTCCAGTCTTTAAAACACTAGTACTGGCAGGGCTATCTACCAAAAACAAGGTTTAATAGCTAACTTTATTTGGTCTTTTCAAAGGTTGAAATCAGTTTCCTTGGCCCATGCCGGCATGATCTGGTGTTTTGGGAGATAAACAGTTTTTCTACAAGTTGTGAAGCAAGGGTTACCCCATTAAAAACTGAACCATTGACCATAGCAGTGCTAGTGCCATGCTAAATGAGTCAAGGCTGTTTTATATACAGTCAATGATCCAGTTAAATGTGTCACACCGGTATCTCTATAGTCTAGCAGCTAGGGCTGGGCGATATGGCCGATAAATATTATTGCGATATTTTTAGGTTATATCGCGATACACAATATATGGCGATATTTTTAAATCTCCTCTAAAGCACTTCATAAATGCACAATTTAACCCTTTGATGCATACAATCAC
>JBBPCS010002428.1:0-13525 GCA_037974645.1 Hollardia meadi
ACCGGAGCTCTTTCCATCCAGTGAATGTCCGTCTGTTCTCTCTCGTTTTACCTCGGTTTCTATCACTCTCCTTCTTCGCCTTCTCCATCTTTTTCTTTTGCAGGGTAGAGTTTCCACAGTTATTCCATTTGTTCCACCGTTACCTGGGGATAGTGACCGGGGAGAACAATGTCTCTTCCTGTTATGGTTCTGCAAATCGAATCTTAATTTTTCACATGCCCGGCTTACAACCAATCTTAACACAGATGGTATCATTTTTCTTTAGCCATTACACTGTGCAATATGTTTACTTCATCGTGATTAGTGAAAGCACAAAGCATTGTCTATTGTCTGTTCAATTCTGTGGTTGAAATCAATGAATTATGTTTGCAGCTGCCTCAGACAGAGCTGCATTGTGAAAGTGAATAGAGCTCAGTTTACAACAAATTAGGACGTGCTGAATAGGTGCCATCAAAATGTCGTCTGGTCTCTTCGCGTGCCGATAATAAGAGAAAAAGAGGAGGCATGAAAAGAGCTGGAAACTATTTATCCTGAGAAAAGGGAGCAACAGAAGATGGAATAAATGTGATAGAATAAACCCCTGCAGCAAGAAATGAGAGAGAAAATGTAAACCAATAAAACAACACCATATTAATTCCGAGCACACTATAGGACATTCTCGCCAATGTAAAGCTAAATGCAGGCATGCACACGGTCTATAATGACTAGCTCATCTAAAATGCATGGCGCTGTTGTCAGAATACATCGGTCTACATTAGAGACTCCCCTGCTCCCACTCGGGTTAATGTAATTCCATTTCTGGCTGACCATAAGTGCAGCGCGGAGCTTTATGGAGGAAAATTAGCCCCAGCAGACCTTTTCTCTCCTTCGCAATCCAATCGGCCTCCCTCTCATTTGTATCAATTAGGCAGCAAACAGGATTACTCCGACTGCTTGTGCGGCGCATGCTGAAAAGCGTTTGCACTTTAGGGAGTAGAAGAATATGAACCAAGCCTCAGAGCTCCAAGGTCCTTTATTTGGCATGGATTTATATTCCGACAAAAACTGACAAGAAGAGTTGATAATAGTTTGTCCTTTTTTATTGTTAGACCCCATTAAACCCATATACTAATTTCTGATCTTTACACAAATAATGTAAAAAGTTACATTTTCAGATTTACACGTTTCCTATGCATGTTTAAAGGCACTTCACTTGTGGTGCTCAAAGCGCCCCAAAAAATACATTTGAAAAACTCAACAGCAATGTCTCTTTCCAGAAATCATGACCCGGTTACTGAATATAATCCACAGACCTTGTTGTGAGCAGTTTCATGGAGGAACTATTTTCTTTCTACCGAACTGCACCGTATCACTGCGCTGAAGGAAGTGTGCATCTAGTCATAGATGAGAGGCTCGTGCCCGCGACAGGGTGGGATGTGAACATTAATGGCGCCCTCCTCGACTTAGCTGTAATGTTAGCTAGCCTCTCATCCTTTTGCACGGTGATACAGAAAGAAAATAGTTCCGACATGAAAACTGCTCACAACAAGTAATGTGGATTATCTTGAGTAATGTACCGAAAAATATGTTTTTTTGATTTTGGGGCGAACTGACCCTTTAAGGTTTATCAAAGCTTCAGTGACATTAAAAACACATTTTAATAAGTATGTTCAGTACACCAAGACTGAGGACACAGTCTGAAATGCTCAGCGAGAGAAAATCAATTACAAGTGTGTGGCTGGTTAAAATAATTGGAAAAACTGAAGTCAGCAACAAGTTGGGCAATTCGCAATGGCCTTTCTACAGTCCATTAACCAGTGTGTTAACCTCTGAGATGAGCCACAGGCACGTGAAGGTCCTGATGAATTTTTCTTCTCCAAGTGTATTTATTGAGTTTTGGCTCTTTTTCTGTAAACACACGACTTAAATAGTTGTAACCCACAAACATGTATTTTTCTCTTTGTTGTGCAAAATTATACCTACATAAAAAGTGATTTACAAATATGCATAACTTACTCTGTAAACAGGTATTTTAATTTCAAATAAAAATTATGCAGATTTTACAAAACCACAATATTTACCGTATATGTAAAGTCATATTCAGGCATCAGTGGATTAATTTCTTCATGTGAAATGAGGTTGTTTTTTTTTTTTTACAAATTTGCGAATTGCTTCCCGTCTGTTTTCGGGCCACGTGACATTTGTTTATGTAATTTTGTCCAATTCATACCGCAGAAGTTCTCTAAAAAAAAAAGATCCATAAATATGAGGTGCAGCTAGTAGCTTCACCCACAGGTGGCGATGTTTCCTCACATGAGCTGACGGAACTACAGTGACATCTGTACCGGAAGAAGGTTTGAGCAGGAATCTAGCTAGCAGCCCGGCTTCAACATTGACTGTATATAAAGGTGACGACATGAGAGCTCCTCAAAAGTGAAGTCAAATCACCTCGATCGCCCCCTGGTGGCTGGCTGCAGTATAGGACATAAACCCCTCCCCCTCCATGTTAGCAGATGGGCCAAACTAAAAACTCAAGGTACACGTTAAATCAATTTTTCTTATAGTTCTTATCATGCTGATGTTTGTTCAAGTGTTCATTTTTCTGATCAGTTTGGTTTTAATTAATTATTTGATGCCATAAAAAGGGGCTGAAATGTCACGATTGACAGCCGAGCCCTGCTCGCGATTGGGCGGGTGCATGTATGGGCGGGAACTCGATACCGTGGCTCCACTGCCCGGTTGCTGCTGCACAGACTCTGTGAGGTTGAAATAGTGAGGTTAGGGTTAGAGCCAGAATAGGGTGGGCCATGCCTTCACCATCCTGGGAAAAAAAAGCTGTGTGTACAGACGGGGATCCATAATCAGTGATGGAGAAGCGACTGTGGAGAACAGACAGGTCAGGTATTGAGAGGTTGACTCATATGATGCAAGAGCAAAGAGAGAGAATCCAGATTTGAAGCCACCTCAACCATGTTTTTTTCATAATTTGCAAAATATCCATCCAGTATTCTTGAGTTTTAGAACGGGACCAGACCCGATGAGTGCAGGTCCCTATTTTTAGATTTCACACTGGAGGCACAAAGGTGAAAGCTGCCGCTTCGTTTTGGATCTTGCGTTGGGGGAGATTTGCCAACGGTGCAGGATTTTAAATTGACAAAACAGTCCAGCACGCTGTCATCTTCTTTGTATGGTCCCATATCTCATTATCTCACGCCATTTATCCTCATTAAAGTTTACACCAAAGCTCATCTTGCCTTGTCTGCGCGGCATCCTGCACATTCAACACATCGGTCTGGCTTAAGACATTATAAAAAACAAGTTATGGGTTTATTTATTTTTTTAAGTTGGGCCTCAGAGAAGGTTGTAGCACTGATGTTGAGAGTAGTTTTTCTATTCTACTGTGAAATCTCGAATCTGGAGGTATCTAAAAAGGTATTTTTCTTTACTATTCAAATGACAATAGGGATGCACCCTCAAATAACATTTTCTTTATCCCCTGGGAATGAACTTACCCTGCTGCTAACATACAGTATCCATTATAAATTTGTGAGTTTTTCAAATCATGCATCTGGTTTTCAACAAAAGTTTCTGTTGAAAAATTCAGCTGCTTTAAAACAACCCATCACTTTCCCCACTGTGCCTCCACCATAGTGCAGATGCTGCATAAGTTGGTGCAATTAATTTTCCTCTCCACGTGAAGTGGGTAAGACGTGACATTTGACACGGTTGTAACCAAGTCAAAAGGTCGTGTCATGAGTGTTTTTATGTCACAAAGAGGTCAAATCACTCAAGAAACTGTTTTTCCCCCCTCATATTGCTTCCTTAAGTTACCACAATCAAGGAAAGTAAGCAGGATCGGGTTTTTGGAGCAGATCAATGCTGCTAGAACAGAGTGCAGGAAAAGAAATACATGGTCTAATTAGACAAAATGAAAAAACAAGGTGTGGTAGAAAATGACTGAATCAATTGGGGTGTCTCAATGTGTTGAGATGATTGTTGGAAACTGGATTTTGGTGTTTAGAGAAGACAAGATAGTTTTTTTAAAAAAATGCTGCTCTTTAAAGGAACAAAATGAAAATTCTTTCCATATCAACCCCATGCCGATGGAAAGTCGGGTGAACTTTCTTCGTCCACAAAACATTTCTGGAGCTTCACGGCAAAACATTGTGGCAGCTTTCTCCTGAACAGCTGAAGAAGCTGGGGACTTGTTTCAAAGAAAACAACTGGAGAAAAACATAAAATGGCTTCATACAGCTCACCCAAGTCTTCGGAAGCCCAGAGATCAACAAAACCTATTTGAAAAGATGTTATTTACGCACTTTCTTAAGCCAAAATCTGTGTGGGGTGCGCGCTAACGCTTTTAGCTTAGCGGCTACAGCAAAGATTTGGGCTTAAAAAGGAGTAAAAAGCTTTTTTTTTTCAAATCAATTTGGGATCTTGTAGCTTTCCGGGAACTTGGATTACAAAGAAGTCCCCAGCTTCTTCAGCTGTTCAGCAGAATGCTGCCACACTACGGACTAAAACTTCACCCGACTTTCCATCAGCACGGGGGTGCGTAGATAATGACAGAATTTTCGTTTTCAGGTGAACTGTTCCTTTAAGGCCTTGTTGTCAAGGCAGCATGGGTATAACTAGGCTGGTGGAAGGGGTGGGATATCAAGCAGACCCTCTGCAGCATCCGATGTGTGGCTTCCTGGCGCTAGTGCTGCAATAAATTCCACAATAAAGGATGCAAGACAACAGAGACTGACTGGAGGGTGTTATTCATTCATTTCTAAGTGAGAGGCTGTAAACCTACTCATCAGAGGGCAAGTGCAGAGTGAGACCTCTTGTCTATTATGAACCAGCTCATGTTGCCCTTCATCTCTGACCTACACAGAACATCTTTCACATGTTCGCCCTCCACGTGGATGTGTCTTCCCATTCTGTGAAGTGCTAACGGTCTGATTACTGATGGTTCTGACTGCAGACTGAACAGGAGCCGAGCTCCATCCTCAGAGTGTCCTTGTATGACTTCACAGCGGTGGGAATGGGATTGGAGGAAAGAGCTGTTTTTATAGGAGCTGCTGCCAAACCAAACTGAAGACAGGGAAAAGCTGAGGGAGTCAGTAGTTTAGCTTCACTGATATACAGATGTCTTTTTATGCTTCTTTAAATTTGATACCTGGATAAATTTCTAGGGCCGTTCTGAATACCATTTTCTGGGCTTCGAAGCTTCAGTGTGAATTACCTGCGGATATTTGAAGCTTCGTGGGGAGGGGGCTGGTGTGGGGATTGTACTTATAGCTTTGTGAAATGGGGTAAAAACTAGGCACAGCAGCTTAGCTCTCTGTTCTCCACCATTGACTGTATATAAAGATGGACGACATGAGAGCTCCCCAAAAGTGAAGCCAAAACGTCTTGATCGCCCCCTGGTGGCTGGCTGCAATATAGCTCATAAACCCCTCCCCCTCCATGTTAGCAGATGGGACATGGGCCAAACTAAAAACTCAAAGTACACGTCAAATAAATTTTTCCCAAAGATGGTTTCTGTCATTTTAGTTCTATAGGGTAGTTCTTATGGGCGGGAACTCGATACCGCAGCTCCCCCGCCCAATCACTACTGCGCAGACTCTGGCTTCAAATGACGTCACCAGCGCAACATGGCAGCCCTCGTATCCGGGATATTTTGGCTTAATTTTTGTACAGTGGGAGGAAGTGGAGATGCAGCAGCCATCTTTATTTATATCAATGTTCTCCACACACAGTCCAGGTACAGCAGCCGTCCTAAATCCTGAGCTCTTTCAAAGTCTAGATCTACATTTTAAAAAATGTTTTGCTGCTTAAATATGCAGCGACATTGATGCGCCATTACGCACGGAAACGTTTAAAAACACTGAAAGCAGCCTCTCTAATCATTAAAGTAAATCGATAAAGAAAACACTCACACAGCACAACACACTATAAAGAATTCACCTGGAAAGGTCGCGCTGTTCCACGTAATTTAAAACTGCAACACAGTGTACAGGAACCAGAGCGGTGGATGATTTATGCGTACACGTGGATTCAGATGAAGTCATACAAGCAGAATTTCGTCAAACTTGTGGTCAATATTTACTTTGCTGTTATTGTAATTAGAGAGGACAGGAAGGGGGGACATCAGCCGCTGTTTGGACGCATTTGAATTGGACGTCGATTATCATGGCATCAGGTCTGCTCTATATAGAAGAGTTAAACCTAACCATCGCCTTTTAAAAAACGAAATGAATCACTAATTTTTGCTGTTGGTTTAATAAAAGAGCTGTAACAACCTGCCTAACGTCTCAGTGTTTTTCACTTTCACAGAAACAAGAAACGGTTTTGAGAGTTACCTTTAAAAAAAAGACAGAAAAGCACACGTGGATTACTTGAAACGTTTTGTTTTTTTATTTCGAGCGAGGAATAAAGACATGAAAGACTGCTAAAAAAGAAAAATCGGGTTTGAGCAATTCATCAAATAAATCTCAAACATTTGTGGGTTCCATCCTGTCCAATCGGAGGATTTAGAGCTTTTTAAACTGCTGATGAATCAACAGTTCAACTGGGGGATGATGCGTTGGACCAAACAGTCGATTCATTAGAATAATAAAGAATTGATTAAGTGACAGTTAAAATGATCGTTAGTTGCAGCCCTAAACGAGCAAAGACAAGATAATTTCAGTCTTCTTTGGGCAGCTGCACATCATCATCATCATCATCATCATCATCATCCTTCTCTTAAAGTGTCCAGTGGGAAATCATTTAAACAGTTCTAGCACAAAAGTTCCATCCATAGGAGATGTAGAATAATAGTTTTATCATTTAAAACTAGATTAAACATTGTTTTTTTATGACATTTACATGTGCAACGAACGGGTTTATACACAAAAGCAACTGTGATTCAAACCAACAGCTGCAGTTTTTACTGATTTTCACTGCGTTTCCTTTGAAAGATACAAATCTTTCTACTGCCACATGAACACTGAAGACATACAACAGTACAGAAGCTCTAGCGTGAACTTAGAGTTTGGATTTGTCTGCTTGCTAATGCAGATGGATGGAGTTTATTTTAAGAATATAATCCCTAAAGCTCGTAACTTAAACTTGTGTTTTATATTACATACATATTACATTATAGTACATGCAGAGCACCTCTGTAATTAAACCAAAACAGCATTTTCAAGGTTAGTTGTAAGTCTTAAACATGCATGCTGTTGAATAAAAAAAAAAAGAAGCTATTTAAAAATACCATTTAGCATTAATTTAGCAAATACATTAAAACATAAAAACACATTTAAAAAAAAGAATCTGATCCCAAAAAAATAAAAGTTTTAAAGACAAGAAAAACACCTGCTTTCTGATATATTTTGTTTTAGGGTTGAGTATCAGATGCATTTGATTCTCATTGTGCTCATCAGTTTGGGTTCTTATTTAATCCCGCTTGTGTTGCCCTCACAAACCGAATCAAAAATACGTAGACAGCGAAAACCACTTTTAACAACCCAACATTAAAATATAAATATCCCCTCATTCTGTCATAACATGTTAAAAGTCTATTTAACTCAAGGAAAGATGGAGCAAATCTCATTTATTATTATTATTAAACCTCAGTGTGTAACCCAAATACTTCAAACATCTTTTATCACAGCTGAAATTATAAGACTCATAATTACAAGATCTACAGGGTATATATTTGTAATTATTAGAAGATGTCGTTATTCTGACGAGTCATAATTATGAGACCTGGAAGTCATAAAAACACAATAAGGTTTTTTCTTTTTTCTTTGGTGAAGGTAATTTACTTCTGTACTCTTAAATCAAAATTATATACGTTTCCTCTTCCCTGTAGTTGTTTATCCATGTAGATAGTTTTGGTGCGAGTTACTCAGTTTTGGAGCACCACAAGCGAAGTGCCATCTAGTTCCATTATATTGGAGAGAAGTCAAACATCTCTACGGCCGATATCTCCAAAACTGAGCAACTCGCACTACAGGTACCCGCTGATGTCGACAGAGGAACAGCAGGTCGATAAGTGAAATTGAAAAGCACAATTCCTAAAGAATCTGTGGTTCCAAATGATCTGGAACAGGTTCCATTTCAGAACCGTTTGGATACCCAACCCCTTTTTTTTCTATCCTCGGTTTTGTTATATATATAAAAAAAAATCTCTTGTCTTTTGCAACAGTAATTTCAAAGTTACAGTTATTTTCGTTAAAGTTTGCGTGATGTGAGAGTAGTGTGCCGTTTCATTGAATAAGGCATAAATTAAAGTGCAACAAGAATGTTTTGTTTTCCTTTTTTTTTGTCCAAGATGAGTTGGTGGACGGTGAAACACTAAAAGCTCTAAATGAGACGCTGATGGATACATACCTTAAAAAAAAGTTTCAAATCAATACCAGGTTGTGAGGTAGTTTGAGTTTTTGACTGACACATCAATATATTCAGCCTGTCAAAATGATAACTTACCTCTAAAAATCTTTTGTTAAAATCTCCTAGCTGAAGGAATGATTTAGCTTCTATTGTAATTATGCATTCATTAGATTGCACTACACGGCTGGACTTTGAGTAATTGCCAGTAGTCGTGTATGTTAGACACAACAGGACGCTGACATAACACCAAGAACCACGAATCCTCACAGCTCCATAATGCTTATGCCTAAAATGGCCGCCGCATCCGACAGCAGCAAATCAAAGAAGAAGACGCACAAAAAAAAAGGTACCCTAAAAATTGTTTCCAAATGGCCCAGGCGTGCCAAACCTGCCAACAGTCATTTCACCTCATCACTGGACCATGTAGGAGGAGAACCTCTCTTCATGTTTGAGTCCGTTACGAGCGATGATTTGCTCGATGGCGATGTAAGTTCCCGTGAGGAACCCCACCAACCCAATCAGGCTGATGACGATGTTCTTGATGACCACCAGCGGCGACACGTCCTCTCGGTGAAACGTTAAAAGCTCGAGGATGGGGGGAAAGATCAGCGCCAGGAAACTGCTGCTGACCGAGCCGACCAACGAGATGACGAGGTCCAGCTCCGGGATCAGGATGGCGAGAGCACCTGGGGGAGGAGGAACGGAGAAACCGGATTAGAAATTTATTTTGGTCAACAGACTGACTGTGGGCTTATAATGTTTATTTCTGGTTCTTTTTTCTTATTATTCCCATTTTTCATCAGACACACAACTTAGAGTTGTGCCAGAGTACCCCACTGGCTGCAACCAGTCTGATAATAAAGTTTACTTTTTTAACCCATTAATGTCCACATTAATGTGGAAGTTTATAATTTCCTTCACAGCACTTCAAGGACTGGCCGATCGAAACACAAATCTGTTAAAATTTTTCAAATCGGTCCAAGTATGAGGCTACATCACAAGTTTTTCTGCATGCACATTTTGTTGCGTTTTTTAATTCAATTTTGTCTACCAGTTAAAGCATGATAACTGTGTGAAATAAAAAAGTGATTTTGTCACCATGAATGTATCATTTAGAACCTGGATATGGTGAGAGCCCAGTGGCCACTCGCGGTATTGCAGCTAAAAAAATCATTTTCCCCATAGACCACCATTATAAAAGAGACGTCTGTAAAATGGTTAACAGGACACCTCGAACTGCAAACAAGGTCAATTATGATTCTTTCTACGATGCATTTTTGATCCATGGAGGTTTTGTATTTGTCAAACTTTCCTCGAGCCGAGAAAAGAGATTTCAAAATCTCTGACGTCATCACAATGTAAAGTCTAAGAAAAATGAACACTTGAACAAACATCGGCGTGATAAGAACGATCTAAAATGACAGAAAGCATCTTTGGGAAAAATGTATTTGACGTGTAGTTTGAGTTTTTAGTTTGTCCCATGTCCCATCTGCTAACATGGAGGGGGAGGGGTTTATGAGCTATACTGCAACCAGCCACCAGGGGGCCATCCAGATGTTTTGGCTTCACTTTAGGGGAGGTCTCATGTCGTCCATCTTTATATACAGTCGATGTTATTAACTTGTCTTCGCACACCCATCTCAATTCTGAATACACGGTTGTGAATCCCTTTACAGACTAACTGCAATCAAGAACGAAACAAACTCGACCGGGATACAGAGTGTGAGGAAAAAAAGAACGGTTTCCCAGCCTTGATAAATAAATATTTTTGGTCTTTTATGTGATTTGTCATAAATTATTTTATGAGCGGGGTTCAATTTCACTGCCACCAGCTTTTCACGATTAACTTCATCGTGATTGGTCGGGTTCTTTTTGAAATGAGCTCAGAGTATTTTCACTTATATATAAAACTGAACTCCCAACATATGAAAGTAGATTTTGAAGTGATGCTGAGGCTGGTGAACCTCCTTCTGCTCTTGAGTGACAGAATCATCACTGCTTGAGGTCTGCATTTTTAAAAAAAGGCATCATACAGGGAGAGATTTATGGGTGACGGATAAAAAACAACAACATTTACTTAATTTAATTATTCCATCTCTCTGGGAGAGAGCATCTTCCCCGATTTTGCCCATCCACACCCCATTGTGATCATGTGAAACAGAAGAGATAGATGAGGAAACGACTGAAGAGATAAAAGGGACGGTTTCGTCGTTTCTACTCTACTGCACAGATCTGGTAGGAAAATTAAAACTACGAGTGGATAACAGGGCAGAGAAGGTTCAGAAGACAAGAAGGAAGAGAGGAAAGGATGAGAAATGAGGTGGTGGGCCATACCAGGGAATAAAGGGAGGATGAGGGAAGACGAGTAATAGAGATGGATGAGGTCAAAAAGATGCATGGGAAATGGGAAAAAGAGGGGAGAAAGTCACAAAGAGAAGGAGAGGGCAAAGACGACCGCTGGGAGACAATAAAACTGCGATTGTGGGATTTGTTTTTCACGTGTCGGCGGGCATGGTCACCACGCTGCTATGGTCACCGGGGACCCGATTCACCTTCACCCGTTGCCCTGGAGACGGGCATAAACAGTGACGGGCAGCCGTGCTCGGACAAAAATGAGCTCCGACGGTGCACTGTCACAGCCGAGGTGTGTGTTTCCGGTCCTGCTGACACACTCCACGGTGATGCTCACACCTTGAAATGGCCACGCGGGAAATCGTTAAACGCATGGACACACCTGAACAGACACCTGCTTACTTACACACACACACACACACACACACACACACTTGCTCTGTCCGTTAGCATCTTCTCCGTAGTGAGTGAAGAGGATAAGTCGGGTGTTCTTGTTCACTCTGTACGTCGGACACGGCAGCTGATAAAAGACTCTTTGAACCTTAATCAATTGTGCGCTGCTGCATGTTCACAGAGTCTATCAAATTAACCTATGAGGTCACGGCAAGGTTGAGCTTTTATGTGACAAGTACGGCGAAGAGCACCTCGCAGCCACACGCTTGCGGGGAGTAAACCTGTCACTTCTGGGAAAAGGCCCTCGCCATTGAAGGATGCTCTTCAAGCTACGTTTGAAGGTTTCCGAGCCATCAAACAAGGCAGGCACGGCTGTGAGGAGGGGGGTAGTCAGGGGAGGGGCAGGGAAGACCTTAAGAACGCGCTGAGCTTTCACAGCAAATAAACCGCCTGGCTTAAGCTTAAAGGCTGGATGCCGTCCCCCTGAGAGAGGCAGAACGTGGATCATCAGGCAGCTTCAAAGGGCTGTAGAGGGGAACACTCCGAGCACACTAATTTGGCCAAACAACCTCCAATCTTACAGAAACAAAGAGAAAATACTCCACTTTCTTCCCATCAGCCTGCTGGGGCGTCGATGTGCCAGAGAGCACTCCATGCACGGAGACAGAGAGCGACAAAGTCACTAGAGAAGAAGAAAATGTGATGACGTGGGAAAAGGAGAGGGTGCTTGATAACGGCAAGGTGAACCTTATCAGCAGTGCACCTTTAAGGAAGGACATCACATCTGCATCGAGTAGGGCTGCGACTAACAATTATTTTCATTATCTAATAATCTGCAGATTGTCTTCACGATTAATCGTTTAGTCTATAAAACGTCAAAAATTATGAAAAATGCACAATTCCCACAGCTCAAAGTAACGTCTTCACTTTTTTTTTGTCCAACCAACAGTCCAAAACCCAAAGACTCGTTAAAGAAACCAGCAAATGTTTGACATGTCTGCTTGAAAAATGACTAAAATGATCATCAAAAATAGTTGGCAGTTAATCTTTCGATCAATAATCGTTGTAGGTCCAGCATTGAGTTCAAAGTCTTTGTGAAGATGAGGAAGCCTTGAAAAGAAACCCTCTTAAATAATGTTAAATTAGCGGCAGTGGGTATGTACATAATCAAATTTAATTCATGTAGGGGTGCCACTAATGATTCTTTTCATCAGCAATTAATCAGCTGACCATTTTCAGGATTAATCGATTATTTAGTCTATACTATGTCACAAAACCCCAAAGTGATGTCTTCAAATTGCTTCTTTTGTCGAACCAACAGTCCAAAACCCAAATACTCTTCATTTACTGTCAAACTTCATTTATTCCCTGATCGTGGGAAGAACACAAATCTGTGTTTGGATGTCAGTGCAGGAGCAGATCTGCCAACATCCGACCACACAGATAAAGACGTCTTAAATCTTAAAGCTTAACCTGGAGTCAAAACAGGTGGAGGCCCCAAATGTAGGGTTTTCTAAGACGATACAACAAAAGCAACACATCTAGAAAAGCCTCAAAGTCTTTAGGACAACACTCTACCGAGCAACTACAACTATGAGCTTTTATCTTTACACCCATCAGCATCAACAGACACACTGGGCAGGTCAGGCCAGTTCAAATGAGAAGAAACAAATTAAGGACAGACTCGGAGGAAAGAAGGGAAGTGGGGGTCTGGCTGCCTTTAGACTGTCAGCGGGCAGTTTCTGAATCGAGCCCACCACTTTTAAATCCACCGGGAGAGACGGCTCCTAAGCCAAGTGGTCTATTACCTCCAGAGACAACAAGCTACAGCCAGCGGTAGGATGCTCGGAGGCTGGATCAAAGATTAGTACAGAGCGTCGTGGTTTTCTTTTCTCCACAATCAACCTGGATGTACTGTCCCACTGCCTCATTTCTTCACCTTGCCATCAGCAATAAACGGAGCCACAGGACCCGGCTCAAGCGCACCAGAGCCAACTTTCATCTGGAGCAGCCGGAGTTGGCGGATCTGCAGCTCAGCGGACTAAAGCTCATTAAAGATGGGAGCGGGCTCGGTCTCCCCAGCAGACTCCCAGGCTGTTTTCACAGAGATCAACAGCAAATGAACAGTCAAGGTCTGCATATGCTAATGTTAATTAGCCAGGAGAGGATCTACTCAGCATGAAGCCAGCAGCTTGATCAAACTTGGCTAACACTCAAGGAAAAAAAGCTCAAATCGTGCAAAAGTAAAAACATCAGCCAGTAAAATAATAAAGTCTTATACTTTCATCTTTCTAGTGTTTCCAAGTGGTATTTTTGTTGCCATGTTGCTAGCAGCCTGTCTACGTCCAATGCAAAAGCCTAGAAACTCTGGTCTCAGTGCTGTGATAAAGGCAGAGGAAACACCCGGTTGTATTAATAAGTAGGCAGGTCTTGT
>JBBPCS010002429.1:0-13524 GCA_037974645.1 Hollardia meadi
CGACATGTAGACTGCAGGGGCCGGGGATCGAACCACCGACTTTCCGATCACTGGGCGACCGCTCTACCACCTGAGCCTCATCCATACTTCCATGCATCTGATTTATTTGACCGACTTCTATGCCGGTTGGTCGCTCGGCAAAAAAATGTAGTTAAATCATTCATGCTTGCAACGGACATACAAACCTATTGTCAAAGGTGAATCAAATCTTGAATCACTTCACTGTTGTTGCGCAGCCTGAAAATAACAGGGCGCATTGATGGCATTTTCACCACCTGTAATTTGCAGCACTACAGATGGAACCACAGCTTTCCGAAGATTTCTGACAATTTCCATGATTGGCTGAACAAAGAGGGTTTTAGTTGCATGATTTTTTGAAGAACTCTGATGAAAGAAGAGGCCTAGAAAAGTCATCCTGTTTATGATTGTTCCTCAGGGCGGTATAATGACACCCCAATGGCATTACACAGAAATTAATTAGGGTTTCATTCTTTCTGTGTAACATGGAGGGAGGATATGTTATTGCAATTTGCAACAATTTTAAATCAACTGCTGTGTTTGGCGTGTGGTAATTGATATTTCATTTATTTACGATTTATTGAGAAAACCATAGCCAACTGTCCTTATTCACTACGAGAAAAAATTTGCAGTGCATTTGCACTTGCAGATTATGTTCAACACATTCTAACAACACCTTCTCCTACTTACAAGCAGATGGGAAATAACTGTGGCACAGTTTTTTTATGAGTATATTACATTGTACTTAAAACAAAGCAGCAGGCTGGGTAACGATATACTGTCGGTAAAAGTGGGTAAACATAACAACAAACTATTATCTCTTCAAAGAGGCCTGAGTCATATGGGACTCGTAGAAAACAAACAGAAAAAAAGACAAAGACAGCCAGCAGCTTCTCTACCCAAACCCTTGCACTGATGTGTGTGTGTGTGTGCACATGCCTTGTTACCTTGTTACATGCCTTTTCCAATAAACATGGGCCAAACGTCATTTCTGCGGTCCTGGATAAGTTAGGGTTAGTTCCGTTAGGTTATCCTCAATGAATGGAAGTCAGTGCAGTGTCCGAACAAGGATAGCAGTGCATACCTCAGTGTGTGTGATTTCCATAATTTAATCTTGCCATACCATAGCAGTATGGGACCTTGTATTAGGATACAATTAAAAAGACTTCAACAGCAGCATTGCAAACAGGGAATATAATCCACCTGAGGAGACATTGTGTACATAATCAGAGCTGCAAAAGGCAGTGTTGTACGTTGGCAGGCCAACGTTTTAGCGAGAAGTAATTGTTGACTTTCAAGGACTCTGCTTAGAACACACATATCCACACTATTAATTAATACCTTAAGAGGAGCATTTGTTTATACCACAATACCTGTCTTCCTTTTTCTTTAAGATTTGTGGGAACGAAAGGATGTATGAACACAGACAGTAGGAAAAGTTAGATGCTCGCCTTCTTACTGAGAGTGAAATGAGAGGGTGTATGCTAAATATGAAGCTACAGACAGCGACCAGTTAGCACAACTTAGCATAAAGACTAGAAACAAGAGGAAACAGCTAGTATGACTCCATGTAAAGGTAATGTAATCCACCGTCCTGCACATCTAAGTCTCCATATTGAATATGTGCTACCTTGTGCAGATTAAACCAATGAAATATGTTATTTACCCCAATTTCAATTAATTCAAATTTAATTTTTACCCACTATATTTATATTTCACATAAATATTTTGCAGCTGACGTTTGCCTGGACTGCTTCCCCATTTCCTCCCTGCTGTTGCATCAAAATTATTTTCCTCCATGGACCATTTTGGACAGTAAAATAATGGTAATTTCAGCAAATAGGGCAAATCTGCAGTGTCTCATGGAGAAGATTGGATCCTCTTGGCTGTTGCATCACCTCTTCTGTTGTCAGCTGATTAGGTTAGAGAGGAGAGTGGATGACAGGGTTGCTGTGAAGGAATTGCAGGGTGAATTGGTTACTAGAGGACCAGGAATTAGATCAGCAGAGGAAATGTTTTTTTACAAATTCATCATGTAAGCATGCTATGTTTCATGTCATGGGGGTTGAAAGATGGTACACGCTCGGCTGCGACTGCACAGACTGTACTATGTATGAGTTCCTGTAACGTTCTGTATAAATTGTATTGTGTACTATTTAGTTGTGCAATTTACACTTGGCTGATCCAACATGATCAGACTTCACAAAGTGTGCATTTTGCTCATTATTTTATGGCTGATTTGTGACAGCCTTGCACTACAGCCTGATACAGCCAGGATACTCACCTGTAGCCGCGATGAACTCCTGTTTTACCGGACCTCGCTGCTGTGTAACTCCAGGCCTGCTGTGGTTCTACCGACGGAGCTTTGGACAAAGAAAAGAGGTAGACGTGGAGGTATTCGTGGCAGGATTAGGAAGTGTCCATTTAAACCACCTCTCCCCTCCATAATCCTGTCTAATGTCCATTCACTCCGGAATAAAATGGACCAGAGCTGTCTGGAAAGGGCTTTGGGACATTTGCATCATTGCCCTGAGACCTGGCTTGATGAGTCGGTCTCTGATGTCGAGGTACGCCTGGACAACTTCAGGATCATCAGGTACGACAGATCGAGACAATCAGGGAAGATGCAGGGTTGTTGTGTCATCAGCATATACTGTACATCAACAACAGGTGGTGTAGCAACATCAAGGTGCACAGTAAGGTGTGTATGCCTGACCTGGAGATGCTGACACTGTCCCTGCGTCCCTATTATCTCCCTCGGGAATTCCCATTCCCAATTCAGCTGTGTCTACATTGGACTTGCAGACCATAACGTCATCTGTTAACTTCCGCTGTACAAGCAGGAGCTGAAGCTAGCATAAGTGTATATTGCATATTGAGTGTATACTGTGTACAGAGTGTATATTGTTTAACTGTCACTGTGTGTGCTGTCTGTTGCCTGATGAACAGTGCTGTGGAAATGAATTTCCCTTTGTGGGACAATCAAGTCTAAAGTCTAAATGTCCAAAGAATGCTGTTCAGGAGCTGTCCATATAGGCCAATTAGGTGGGTACAAAAAGACTATTTCCCAATGGAGAATATGCAAGATGCACATTGCATTACACTAGTTATCTGTGGAAGGGCTTATGTGACAGTTGTATAATATAGGTACAGGGAAGCTGTAAGGTTTTTTTTGTGAGACGTGTAATTTGGGAGTATGTATATTATGCTTTAGTAAATTGGGTTAGCTGGCTAGCTGCTTTTCTTAAGTGGTGTGTGTGGCTGCATTTGTGGTGTTACTAGAGAATTCCTAAGTGGGTCTAACCAGGCTAGCTGGCTGCATGCAGTAAATTGGGTCACTGCTGATTTAAACACCAGTGCCTCTGCTTTCAGTGCTGCTTCAGTGCTGCGCCAGAGAAGGGCAGGTTAGAAATAGTCATGGAGTCCAAACAAACAGTCGAGCCCAGGCTGAACACAAGAAGTGGCTTTTCAGAAGTCTGTCTCAAACAAACAGGCCTTATGTCCAGGAAATGTTATGCCAAGCGTCACCAAAGGAAAGCAATTTGTGAAGGTGTTTCTTATCCGGCTGTCATTGTGTACTGCAGAAATACACATGGCACAACATGGTATATCTACTATGCGTGTCTCTAACAAGGCGCTAGAAGAGAGGAGGGATAAAGATATGGCGAGACTAATAGGGAGACGGGGATATAAAATGAGGTGGAGCGGAAGTAAGAGTGTGGCTTCCCACGGTTGTGGAGTTCCTGGAAGTTTTTTGACAGTTTGTTAGTCTGTTTTGAAAACCGTGTGAAGTCTTTTCTCCTGAGTGGTCAAAACTAGCTAGAGTCTGGGAGTGCGGCTCACTGTCTCTCTGCTGGATGTCTATCAGCCGAAGAGGAGGAGGCCTAAAAAGGAAAACAGAGGCAAGAAATTGTAGCAGAAGAGAGAAATAAGCAATGAAAAAATGATAAATGTCATAACATGTTCTTAATCCTACAACTGAGAAACAGCAGAGGGAAAAGATAAAGCAGAGTTAGGAGCAGTCGATTTGAATTCAAGCCTTTGTAAGGCTGCAGTCCTCCTGTCCCTGTGGTTTCCCACCGCTCTGCAGTAGCCCCATAGCTCAACCTGCTGCATCCAGTCAGCCACACTCAAGGACAAACACACTTTGAGGGCAAGGGAATTAATATTTGATACCTAGCTCTGCATCATGCGGTGAAAAAGACAGTTAGGCACACTAGCAAGCAGATACAGGATGGAGTCAAATAACTACTCCTTACTGCAGAGCCATCACTTCACTACAGGAACACTCGCACTGCATTACAATTTAACATCAAAAGAGGTGTTGGCTGGTGGTTTGTTGTAATTGGTATTGCTCTGTAGTATTGGTTGGAACTACATGCAGAATAGAAACATGTTACGAATGATTAAGTCACACCTCACATTGTCAAGGTCTTGCTGTATGCTCCAACTGTCCTGTGATTCAGCTTAGGCAACTCCTACTAAAGTATCGATAGGATTGTTTCATGGGTAGATATTAATAAAAAATATTATTGCTGAGACCACCACAGCCTTTTTTTTAATTCTTTAATCCTGCACAATGAGAAACTGAGGTAGGAGGAATTCATTTTTGTACAGATACAGTAAGTTAATTTTTCAGTGCCTATAATGGCCCCCCATGAGAGGAGATGCACATCTACCCTGTGAAGGGAAAGAAGTAAAGAACTTAAAATAGTTATTGAGTAAAAAAAACAAAACAATTATTGCTGACCTCTGGTGTTTTAACTTTTCACTTTGCTGCACAATGTAGAAATGTACTCCAGTGAGCACATTTCTGTTTGCACTGTCAGAGGTGAAACAGATTTTTAACATTCAACAGCCTGGTTTTAAATTAGGTAAAGCATGTAGTGGATACGCTCACATTCTAGTATGCAGTTGCTTTTGTAATGTTAATAATATAGGCAATACTAGTTTATTTGGATTTGAACTGTTGTACTTTTTGAAACGTAAAGTAAAAATAATAAATAAATAATAATAATAAACAAAGCGTTCTGCAGTGTTTGGTGTGAGTCTTTGGGAAGCAGAAACCAATGTATAGAAAATATAAATTGCCTTTTTCATGTTTGGAACATTAGGTACGGGGAACATAGTGATGTTTTCACATTAAATTAAATTCACCACGTTTGATGTGGCTGTCTAATTATTGAAGAATTCAATCAATTCCTGTGTTCCTGTGTGCTGTATGTATTGACTGAGAAGGCACGCAAGCTTCTGACGCCCATGCCCACTTCACTGTTACACAATGTTGCCAAGCAAATGAATTCCTGCAGTTTGACCATTTCTGTATTACACATGGCTATATTGTTACCTTCACAGCATCTCTATGAAGTAACAGCTGACACACAAACACACACATACAGGCATAATATTAGCTGAGCTAACGCTGCAGTAAAAAGTTCCACAAACATGAAAAACAAGTTACCGGCATTCAACTTACTACTTGTTATTTAATTGGCTTCAAATGAGGCTAAACGTTCTTCTGACTGTCCCTCAATATTACAACATTAGTCCAACATTACATCGCCCCAGATTTGTAATAGCCACACAACATGCTAACACCAAGTTCAACAGGCTAACCTACAAAATAAACATTAAAACAAAATAAAACATGACAAAACTTACAGCTTCGAAGTTTGAAGTTGGGTCAGGGACAGCTGGTAAAATGCACACATGTTCCAGTTTTCCAGTTGCTGTGGACATTTCCATCACATTTCCTTTAAAATTAAAGTTAATGCACTTGTTGACATTCTCAGATTGTGGGAGCAGATGAAGACTTTTGTGCTGGTTCTTGCTGCCAACAAGAGAGGCGTGCTGGGCCCCACCGGTCATATCCTCTTGCACGACTAATTCAGCTACAGCCTTGACCTCTCTCTGCTGCTGTATACTCTGGTTTGAATAATTAGCCAAAACACTTTAAAATGTATCCTCGTCCATAACATCCTCTGCACTCATATTTTGGGATGCCATTTTCGCCATTTTAGCTGGTCTGCATTACGAGCGAAGAGAACAAGGAAGTTCTATTTATGAGCAGCAGCATGCCACATGGCCACCCAGAGGTGGAGATTAGAAATCCAAGCTAAAAAATCCTCTAGTTGTGACTAGTGACACTAACTACATCATTGTAGATGTCAAATGACAGAAAAACAACAGAACTCAGTTTCCTTGGTCAGTGTCATTGACTGTATATAAAGATGGACGACATGAGAGCTCCCCAGAAGTGTAGCCAAAACACCTCTATCGCCCCCTGGTGGTGGGCTGCAGTATAGGTCATAAACCCCTCCTCCTCAATGATATCAGGTAGGACATGGGCCAAACTAAAAACAGTCAAGTCAACAAGTACAAGTCAAATCAATTTTTCCCATAGATGGTTTCTGTCATTTTAGGTAGTTCATATCATGCTGATGTATGTTCAAGTGTTCATTTTTCTGATCAGTTTGGTTTTAATTAGTTAGGCCTACTCAATGGTATAAAAAGAAACCAAAACGTCATCATTGACAGCTGGGCCCTGCTTGCGATTGAGTCAGACGAGTGTATGGGAGGGAACTTGATACCGCGGCTCCACCGCCTGATCACTACTGCGCAGACTCTGGCTCTAAATGATGTCACCAGCACAAGATGGCAGCACTCATATCCAGGATATTTTGGCTTCATTTTTGTACAGTGGGAGGAAGTGGAGATGTGTCGTCCATCTTTATTTATGTCAATGGTCAGTATAGCAGGCACCGAGGAATTGTTTGCCTAAATTGACTTCGTTTACCATCAACACTGATTGAACATCGAATTCTTCCTTTAAAAAATCACATTGAGGGAATGGAGCACCCTGGGAACACAGGGCCATAAAGAAATGGGATTGTGGTACTCGAGTTCAGTCATCAATGTATGACCAATATGAAAAGGAGAGTGTGATTGATATGTTGCTCAGAAAGTGTTGATTATTCACATTCTTGTCTAAATTACTACATGGTGAAATAATAGATGGGATGCTGATGGTGTGCAAGTACACTGAAAACAGTTAAGTGTTTCCTTCAAAAGATCTTTATTTTTAAACTTGTTCTGACAATTACTGTTGTCAGCTTGCTAACCCTGCTAGCTGCTGCAGCTGTGTGCACAATGTTTTGCACATACTGTATAGCTTGTTTTAGGGTTTACTGTTCAAAGAAGACACATTGAGTATCTTTTATAACAGATCAAAGCCACACCTGCACAGCCTACACATCAGCATATACAGGTAGCACTGAAAAAAAACAAACCTTTTGCTGAAGGTTACATAATAAGAGCAGAAATCCAATATGGTTTTGTGAGCTTTCTGGTTATCAATGCTTCCCAAAAAGCCTTGAGGTTTTGAAACGTAATCGGCATTGTGTGTTTACCAGAGTGCAGAGACAGACCGACAGCGGGGATACAGATAAAGGTGTGTAGCTGACTGAAGCGCATGCTGCATTGATTTCACAGCAGCTTGAGAAAGCACTGAAGGCAGGGATCACAATGAGCGTGTGCGTACGCTCGTGTTTGTGAGGGTGAGAACATGGTACAGCAAAGTAAACAGGTATTAATTGTCAAGATGAAAAATGATAATCCTCATCACAGTCAAAACAAAAAGTTAATTTAGAACAAATTCAGGGCAAATAAAGACAAACAAGTCGCACAGACAAAACTAATAGCGTGTCTTAACAGTGATCTCAGGCTTTACTCTGACTCATTCAGTACATGGATGAAAGGTTTGAAAGTTTACAAAGGAGTAACAGAAGAGATAAGACAAAGTAAATTTGAGTTCCCGTCTCTTGTGGTTACCTGGCTGAACATTGGCCTGCCTGGATAACTGATATCACTCTGGGTTTTCCAATCAAGCTACAAGCATGTGAAAGAGGCAGATACCAGAGGGGAGGACTTAATGAAACGGAGAAAGCCGTGGGAAATTAGGTTTAAAATGACACCAAAACACATCCAACAAGGTGAAGTGTACAGTATAATGACATGATGGGATAAGAATAGAAATACATTTTAAAGGTAAGATTAAAGTTGTTCTTTTTCCATTTTTGTCTGGACAACAAGCTATTACTGTATGAATATACACATGCACTGAAAAGAGTTTGAAGTAATGTGAAGTTGTTTATGCTGCCAGATCAGAGAGGAGAGAAGTTGATACCTGAGGTCAATCTGACTCAAATGTTAACTTTATATTCATGGGATATGTTGAGCAGGATATGGATTATTTTTGTAATAACAGAGGGCATATTTTTTTATTTCCAGCCATCCTCAGAAAGTTGCATCATGTTATTCTGAGCTGCAGCCTGTAAATCATGTAAAAACACCTATACTGACACCTAAATCTGTTAGAAGTGCTGTTTTAAAGCCAGACAGGACACATGGAAAGCCTGGAAGAGCAAAGCGATTTGACTGACCGATAGTAGTAGCACAAAACACAAGGTACAGTTGTACGGTACTCCCAGTAAAATTCTGATGGTCCCTAAAGGGAATGTCAAAGATCACCAAAGTTGTTAAAGTTCATCCTGAGAGAAACATGATTGTCTGTACTGAATTTCATGACAGCCAAATCAATAGTTTTCAATTAAAAAAATAAAAATATCGCTGGAAGAAATGTGAAGGCATCACCAAAATCGTTCTAGTATTCATCCTCTGGGGATCACCCGTACTCACAAAATACACAATAAACAGAAGTGTGGACTAAAGTCACGTGACTTGGACTCAAGTTAAATAGATGAGCTCTGACTCAGACTTTTAGCTAACACCAGTCAATTGTGATTTTGATTGCTTGATCCATGTGACTTGAAACAAAGACCAAAGAGAACAAATGTTTGGAAAAGAGGAGAATGATTTCATTATCTTATAGAGGAATACTGTATCACAGGGTGGAGCTGGTGCAGGCTTCAATAATAACTTTCATCCCTTTAAGCAGAGAGGTTCATATAAATCTAATATTGTCTAATCTTGAGTTTTTCTGCAGGAACAAATGTCAAGATCTTAATGAAACTCAGGTCATGTCACGAGGATGCTTTCTACTAAAAATGATTTCACATTGAGGTGTGTGTGTTTGTGTGTGTGTGTGTCTCCTGCAGATGATGGTAAGCTGTCTCTGGATGAGTTCCAGGCTTTCTTCTCTGACGGCACGCTGAACGAGGAAGAACTGGAGAAGCTTTTTCACACCATCGACTCCGATAACACCAGGTCAGCACTACCACACTGCGACTGCATGGGCTTGTTTGCCTGCATGCGACACGGCTGTGTAGCTGCATGAAATAAATCTGCATAGAGTACTTCATTCAGTCATTTACATGTGTGTGTGTGTGTTGTTTTTTTTGTGTGGTCATTCCTCCGTGACTTTCGTTGTTTTGAAAACCCATCTGATCTATAAATTATGAAAAAAGAGGAGAGATGCACAAAGCTGTTTGGCTGCTCAGCACCACATTTTTCAATTTGTGTGTGTGTGTGTATGTGTATGTGCGCATGGTTAGGTAAAATGTATGTAATTTATCCTGCAGCCAGAAAATGTCACATGTGCTACTGAAAGCTCGTTTTATGGAGCACCTTTTGTACTGAGGCTGTTTTACATTAAGTGACACATTCAATATGAAAATGACAAAAAATAATAAAGAGTGGGAGAAAAGAGTGAAAAGTGAGAAAAGCCAATGTTGCCTGTTTTTACATCTTTCGTTTCTCATCCTCTCTTGCGGTAACAGCAATTGTAGCTATGAACAATTGCTCTTTACCAAGCTAGCATTCCTAGCCAACATCTCCATAATGTAATTTTGACTAGTAGCAATTCTAATTAATGAGACCTACAATTTAATTCTCAGTCAAAATATATGTAGTTATTGATATGATCAGTTCTCATTAGTGGAAATCGTCATTGTACATATCCACAATTGTTACGTTACATGTAACATAAATAAAATTCTACATACAGTATCTCAAAACTCAGTGCTGACTACAGTCAAAATTAAATAGTTATGCTGGTTTGTAATTGTAATCAGTAAGCATATAATTATCACAAATGGGGACATATCCAAAATGAATATGGTCATATGGCGATACATCAGGAATGGTTTGTTTATATGTCGGACATTTCAGGAATGCAATAATTGATATCTGAAGTGGGAAATTACATTTGCACCAGTCACAATACTTTTTTCAACATGGAAAAACTCAATTATTATTCTTCCTAGTGAAATGGACTTCTGGATATCTATAATTAAATATATATATAATTATAAATTAACATTTTAACTAGTCAAAATCCCATTTTGACATGGCGAACTATCATTTCCACAAGTGAAATCTAACTTCCTACTAGTCAGCCCCACTGATGAAATATTCATCATCTATTTTTTTGCATTAGTCATCCTGACCCTCCAGGACATAAACCTCTCTGCATCTCCTGCGCCACAGGACACTCTGTTTTGATTGGCTCTCATTAAATCAATTTACTGACCTTAATTAGCCAATCAGCTAAATCCCGCCTGTAATCAGGATAAGTGTGCTGACACAGTGGGATCTGAGTGATCAAAAGTCCGGCTCTGTTAATTTTCACAACCTCTGACACCTGCAGGGACTCGAAATAAAATCAAACCAAGCAGAACAAAAGCTGACCTTTATGGCTGTTGTAGAATTGAATTAGATTCAATATATAAATCCTCCAGCAGGCTCAGCCATTTTTTCTTTCTTTTTTAAATCAGTGCAGTAAGTGGACCATGCAACTGCTGCCATCTCTGTGATGTCAGCCCTCTTGGTTCTTGGAGATAGTTGTGCTTTATAAATCTTATTCACTGCAGTCAGAAAAGCACTCATTAAGTAGACTTGGCAGCCGTATGCCAGGCCTCAGCATTATCATGTGACAGCAGATAAGGTTATTGATTGGCCCAAGAAAAAGAAGAAATGACGCGTAAGCGTTTCCCGTTGAAGCAGGAAGTTGATGGATGGATGGATAGGAGGGAGGGAGCAGGCGGAGACTGATTCCAGTCATTCATCTCGCTGTCTCTGCCAATCTTTGGTTCTGTCTCTGTTTCCTGCCAGGCTCCTCTTGCTTCCATCCTCCTCTATAACTCCTCCCATCACCTCACCTCTCTATCCTCTGTCCACCTGTCACTCATTCCTGTCATCATTGAAGGGGTACCCCAGTGACAACATCAGTGCTGCAGAGGCTGAGATGTCCTGACTTTTACCATTTTGTCATGTCAGCGGCATGTTAGCAGAGCAGCAGCAGCTTCTGTGTAGATACACTGTTTGACCCTAGTGTCAGCTAAGCTCCAAAAACACTGGATTCCCATAATGCAACTGAATAGCATCTTTCATCAAGGCAAGGCAAGGCAAGGCAAGGCCCCTGAGCCTGGTAAAAACCCATGGCTGTGGTCAAGTATGTCTTGAAATGAAACAACTTGAAATGCTGACTTGATCGTACAATGAATTCGCAAAAAGTTCAAAATATATAAGCATATCAGCAAGTTATGGCATAATCAGTGGAAAATGCTCAATAATTAATGGTAAAATTGCATGATGAGCTTGTCGTTATGTTATCCCTCCTTTCGTCAAGAATGGTCCAGTGTAACCTCTGCTGAAGGAGATAAGAAAGGAAGCAGTGAAGCACATTCACTTAGCCTTTAGAGAATTCCACCAGCTCCTATGGCTTAAAGACTTCTGGGAGTCTCAAGGATGAACCGATTAGATTTTGGTGGTCAAAGGTCACTGTGACCATAACATAAGAATTCAGTATAAATGTCAAAGGTCAGCTTTTCTGTGGCGTCATAATGTTCTGCAGGAGCAGAAAGGAGAGATTGTGACCATATTTCACATTTGATCAGATACTGAATTGGTGACACTAATCTTGGGTGCCCACCTTGAAACTGAGCTGATTGTATAGATCTTTTGTGCTGCCGGGGTAAAGACAGCATTTTTCTCACTGGAAAGTATTTATTGGACTAAAAAATACACAATACCTTTTATTAACTTCTTTCAAAGTCTTCCCTACATACATTATATGAGTCTGGACAGACATGGATGTAAACTGCAACGTGACTGATTGATGGAGGCATGCAAGCACAACCACAACTTATGTTGAGTTGTCCTCCTCACAAAGAGTCAACTACACTTGCTGTGTAAAATCTGTGGAGTGCCCCTTTAATATGTTCAATGCAATAACAATTCCTAAACACAATTGAATATGAAATTCCTTTCATGGCATCATTGCTTCTGTTTGGCTGAGATACTTTGCCCACACATCTTCTTCTCAACATCACTTTTAAGTGGTTTTCCTCTTCGCTATGTTTGACTAATAAAGTCTGTTAAAGGAGGTCATTATCTCACCCCTATGTCGATGGAAAGTCAGCTGGAGTTTATTATCCCACAAAACATTTCTTTGAAAAGATGTTATTTAACAATTTCTTAAGCCGAAATCTTCACTGTAGGGGTGCGTGCTAATGCTTTAAGCTTAAGTCCACCTGTTGCAGTGATGGATCAGGATTAATTCTGGCAGAATCCGCGCATTTAAAAGAAACTGCTGCTTAATAAAATAAAATGGACCATTATTAAATCATTCAACCAAATATTTTAAATATTGAAAGAGCAAAGAAGACGTGAATTTAAACCTCAGTTACTGATGGTTTTTTTTTAAACATTCCCTTTAATATACTGAACAGTAATTTATAACTAAGGTGAACAGATGGAGTCTTTCTGCCTGTCTTCTCGTCTGTCCCCAGTTTCTGGTTCCTCGTCCTTCCTTTCATCCCCTCACTTCTTTGTCTTTCTCTCCATGCCTGCCTCTCCTCCCTTGTTCTCCTCTTTCTCTCCTGGTCAGTCAACCAGGGAGTCTTCTTTATGTCAGGAAAGAGTTTGCTGCCAAAGGAGTCCACACACAGTGAACTGAGCATGAATGATGGCAGTGGATTGATTCAGACTCTCAGAGTCTTGTTAGATCGCTCCCTGCCTGCCAAACTCTAACTTTGTGTGTGTGTGTGTATTAGACTGCATGCGAAAAGCCTTTCCTCTGTTTCTGACCCTGCTCCTCTCCATTCTTTTCCTTCCTTCCTTCCTTCCTTCCTTCCTTCCTTCCTTCCTTCCTTCCTTCCTTCCTTCCTTCCTTCCTTCCCTCTCTCTCCCTCTGCTGCCCCTCTGCAATGCTCTGATAGCAATGTTGACACTAAGGAGCTCTGTGGTAAGTAGACTGCACACACACACACACACACACACTTCCCTAGCACTGCCGTAATTCTTTCTTATCTATTATTAAAAAGTGCTTCTCAGTTGAAATTCAATTATTGTTCTTTAAAATAGATGATATTATTTCAGCTACTCTAGCTACAGCTAACCACAGCAAATCATTTTGTGGCTGCAAAAGTTGTTAAAATCTTGAATAGTGCCAATTTGCCTGTACGTGTGTCTGTGTGTGTGTGTGTGTGTGTGTGTGTGTGTGTGTGTGTGTGTGTGTGTGTGTGTGTGTGTGTCTGTGTGTGTGTG
>JBBPCS010002430.1:0-13523 GCA_037974645.1 Hollardia meadi
CACACACACACACACACACACACACACACACACACACACACACACACACACACACACACACACACACACACAACCAGGACTACCCAGACAAAAATATTTCTGTATGGTCTGTGTGCATGTTGAGTGCTTATGCTACCACAAACACGTTAGCTAGTATGCTAAGGCTGCATTCATAGTGTGGACCCTTGCACATTTGTGGACGGCAAAGTATAATTTAGGCTTAATATTGGATTTTATTTAGATGTGATGACTAGAATGGTGATTTTTGCCACTATTTGGTTGACTGAAATGGTAGTTTTGGTCAGTAAATGGGAGACAGCAAAACTGTTTTTAAATTTGACGATCAAAAGTTCACCTGGGAGTTGTGGCCATACATCTTGATTACCTGATCAATTTCGACAAACAAGAATTTTCCAAACAGAAATCAAATACAGGAATAAGTGATGACACGATCCCATTCATAAACAGGAATGTCTTTTCTATTCTGGCATATCAGGATATTCCACTGTCTTATTTCCTAGTGTCGAGACAAGAATAAACATGCAAATTTTTCACATTTTCTCCCCTGTATTTGTCCATATCAGCAACCAAACCTTGACTATTTATGAATAGCCTGTCCAGTGTGCGATTTCACCCCTCTATGCATACCCTCACCATCCTTCTGAAACTCGTCTTACTTTATTGAAAAAAAGAGTTTAAAAAAATTCTTACCCATGTCTCTTTGACACTCCTCCGTCTCTCATTCCAGGCTGATCTGAAGGAGCGATACTCGGTCAACGAGCTGCTGGCCGACCTGGCCGGCTGCAAGGCGACTCGTGTTTTGCTGTTTGTGGATCAGAGCTACAGTGGCGTTCTGTCCAAGAGGCTGCGAGGGTCCCAGAAACACCTCAACGTGGTTCTGATTCAGAGCCAGACATGGCAGACCCACAACCACCAGAGATTGAACCCAGGCTGGGAGGACAGCGGCTGGTCCTACATCAGCCCCGCGACCTGCCTGTTGGACCACCTCGGAAAGGTATTTTATCACATTTATTTTTTTCTTTTGGCTCTATGCTCGCTCTAAGCTTCTGACCTCCTCTTCCACCAATGATGTCATTAGGGTACTGGGATGTCTCGCCTTCTGGAGCCGTGGGCCGGCCTTTTGAACGTGACGTTGGCAGGCGCCCCCTGCAATGCCACCCCGCCTCTGACGGATGGCGAGATGCGGCGAGAGTATCAGGGCTGCCAGAACCTGCCGACGGCGCTCTGGCACCGCAAACACAGGAGGATCAACTGAGAGAGAGAGACACTGAGACTGACTGGGAGAGAGAGAGAGAGAGCGAGAGAGAACAACTGAGTGGGAAACTAATAATTATGTACACACAGACCATACACAAGCGTTACACACATGCATATTTCCTGGTGTGTGTGTTAACTTAGGACTTTAGTTTCAGCATGCTCAGTGACACCGGTGTGTGTGTGTTCTGTCCTAGCTCAGACAGTAAGCATGGCGATGACAGCTCATCCCAATGGGAGTGTGCTGAACACCATGTGAACAGTGTGTGCGTGTGTATGTTTGTGCGTATGTTTATGAGTTCAGCAAGAGGACAACCACAGTCGGAGACCAGTGCTAGCTTATGTGTGTGTGTGTGTGTGTGTGTGTGTGTGTGTGTGTGTGTGTGTGTGTGTGTGTGTGTGTGTGTACGCCACATCTCTGGGCACTGAAACAGTTCAGAGCCAATCATCTTTTCTTCTCTTCTTTCTGTCCTTTGCTTCACCTTTTGTCAGCCACTTTCCTCACACCTTCTCTTCCTCTATACTTTATTTCCTTCTTGCTTCCTCCTTTCCTTCCTTACATATCTCATTTTCTTCCTCCTGTCCCCATTCTCTCCCTCTCCTCCCTTAAATTTATTCCCGTTTCTTTTGCTGGCATTGAACTCCTTGTTTGGATTTCTTCCTCTGTCCATTTTACCTTTTCTTCACATTTTCTTTTTCATCTTTTCCTCTCTTTTTTCATTCTTATATTGACAGTGTTTAAAAAACAGTTGAACACTGCAATAACTTAGTCACAAGACATTAGACCTGTCAAACCCCTAATACATAAGGAGAGTTTATGTGCATTTAGAATTTGTGCAGAAAACGCAACGCATTCTCACCCCAGGTGGTCAGATACCAACGTTTTGTCATGCGCCCCTTGCACCTTATCCAGACGCACAGGATACACTTTGGTGTCGCCGCTCTACGCATTAAGCTTTCCCTGAAGCACAACGGGCCCTTTAATGTCTCTGGCCGACGCACTAAGTCTTGCACCACGCGCTTCTTTTCCTGACGCACAAAGTCAAGGTTACTTTGGTTAAGTTTAGGCACAAAAAACATATTGTTAGGTTTCGGAAAAATCAGCAACGTTTGGTTTCAAACTAGACGTGAACCCCAGTCTATTGGGCGTTTACATTGCAGGTACATTAACCCTTTGTGCATCTCTGCTTGACACCAAAGGGCGTCTGGATTAGAAGCGAGGGGCCGTGACAAATCTTCGATATGTGACAAGCTGGAAAACCTGAATAAAAACACTACAATTTTTTCAAAAACTGTACTCACAGACAGTAGTTTTTGTCAAAATAGTGTTTCCGAGGTCAAGAATAAATATTCTCAAACAGTTTTAACTTTTGAAAATTTGGGCTCTACATAAATTTCTGCATCTTGACCAAAACTGCTACTTCTCAACTCAAATCTGTCAGATGTACAATATGTTCACTACATCATATTTGCCAAGTGACTATTTTTTTTTGTTGAAAGAATTCCCAAACTCAACATTTGGGTCATCCAAACCATGTTCTGTTGTATAGTTAAGACCTCTCTTAAAAACCCAGCCTGTTTAATGACATTTTACTACTCTCACAACTTAAATCCCTTAAAAATACATTGTTGGTTAGAGCCTTCCATAATAACTCACACATGTTGTTAAGGTGATGTATATGAGCATTTCTTATCTGATGCCCCTGTTGGTATTGTTGTGCAAGGTTAAAGTTAGGAAACAACTGTTATCATGTTTTAATAACCCAATAGAGACAGAGCGCAATGCGTCACACTGAAAACCACACCCGCCGGAGATGGAAAAAATATATAATCATGGGCTGAAATGCGAAATAAATGTCTGTAAAAATGTACAAAATGCTTTGTAGCAGTTGTGTGCACTCTCTCTTACTTGCCTTGTGTGAAGGCACAATGGTCACTTTTTGACTAACAACATATTCATATTAGATCTCTCACAGCCAACTTCATAGTGAGCTCCTGAAATTGCACAGGGACAGAATACAACACTGTGTTACAAATAAAGGAAACAAAATAAAAGTATATTTACCTGATAACAAGATTCGTATTAGGTCCAAGGTCGTAGCAATAAGAAAATGCTAAAGTACAGAAAGAAAATATTTGTTCGTTAGCAAGTTACATTACAGGGATTTCTGAAGCTACAAGCTAGCAAAGTTACCGTCAGATAACGTGGTGTGTTGAACAAATTACTCTTCAACAAATTATTATTATTATTATTATTATTATTATTATTATTATTAATTAACACACTGTCAGGATCCCACAGTTTTTGTCCACTTTTGCCTTCTTCAACGTTCAGTTTTTCGGGTCAGCAGCTTATGAAAACATAGTTTAGGGCTCTTTATCCTGTTGGTAGTTCATCCCACGACACAGCAGCATTTTTCTGTTGTTTGCTAGCAGATAGAAATGACAAGGTGGCACGTAATACAGTCAATGTTTTGCTCTTCAGGGTAGGCGGGGCTTGATTGTGGTCTGTCTCTATCCACCTTATTCCTAGCCCCCATGATACTTTGCGTGAATTACGGGCGTGACTTCCGGCGTGGCCTGTCACTGAGCAGGAACCGGCTTTTTCCATGGAGACGGTACACAAATCCTCTTTCTTAGAGAGATTTGAAAAAGCCATAAGGTATGGGAGGACGACCTGAAGAAGTGGCCTCGAACACTAGCATATTTAGCTACTTCTTTACTGCGTTGCTACAGACGGTGAAGCGATAAACAATCTGAAAAGCTATGAGACAGATCAGTATTTCCACAGTAATGAGGTCGGTCACGTTTTGTGGGACACAACCTTCTTTACCTTAAAGCAGACAAAGAGCCTAGTCAGAGCCTTAAAGTCCAACATCACTGGGCCTGGGTTTTAGTTTCAACGTCAGGTGAAACACAAACGGCTTGGTGCTCGTGTTTCAGGGCTAGGGTAGCTGCAACACTGTGGATCGTAAAAAGGGAAACTACAGTCATAGGAACTATCTCTTTTTGTTTTGGGTGCATGCTTCAAAACACTGTTGTTGAAACCACAAATTTAGTTTACTGGTTGTTAGGTACAACCACGAACAGCGCAACAAGTATCAGGGCTCCGCAATCAAGGACATTTTAGAAAATAACTGTTACTTCAGTTAAATGTCTTTTTAAATATGTTGCTATATTGAGGGAGAATTACTTTAGAAAGGGCCGCTGTTGTCCGCCAGCCACAATGGTTAGCCTCTGGTAACAACTAGTTTACCGCTTTTATCACACCAGAATTTACACCCATAATCATTTCTACCGTAGCGCCCCTGAGAATAAGATGGATAGGATTGGATTGTTTGCGGGTTGAACAACCAAGTGTTACTGAAGTTGCTACTGAACAAGATTTAATTTTGTGATAGGGCAAACACCCTGACTGATGAGACACTGGACAGTTTTTACACAAATCTGCAGCTTAACTCAGTTTGGCAGTGAACATAAAAGTGAAATTGCTCATGGTTGCCCTGTGATCTCTATTCTAAGAGTGGTATTATAATGACCAACAGGTGTGAAGGCCAGACCTCCAAAGATAAAATACAGGTTATTCACAAGAATTAATTTTACATTGAGGCAGAGTGTGTTTGAAGTCAGGGAATTTATTTTTAACATTCAGAGATGGAGGACATTTTAGGCTTCTTAACCCGAAGAGGAAGGGAAGAGAGAGACACCGAGACAGCCAGGAAATGAGTGACAGAAACTGCTTGGCGGTGATCATGATTAAGATATGAAGCACTGAGACTGCCCTCACTGCTACACAGACTGGCTATGGCATTTTAATAAGGGCACAACTTGCTGGTGTGGGTGTATGTACAGTGCTGCTAGAAAGTTGTGAACCCTTTAGAATTTTCTGTATTTCTGTATAAATGTATGGAGAGGCATCAGTTAAACAAAAACAGTTATACTTTGTCATCTAACAATAATTTGGTTTGGTTGATCAGGAATTTTGGTCCATTACTTCTTACAAAACCGCCTCAACTCAGTTCCTTGCATTGACTGCTCTCTTCAAGTCTTTCCCCAACATTTCTAATGGATTAAGGTCTAGACTTTGACATGAATGTTCCAAAAAATTACATTTTTCCTGCCTTAATCATTCTTTGGTAGACTGACTTGTGTGTTTAGGGGTTATTGTCTTGCTACATGACCCACCTTTTGTTGAGCCTTGAAGAATTTGCTGGTACAATCCACAATTCATAGTTCTGTCAAGGATTGCAAGCCGTTCTGGTCCTAAGGCAGCAAAGCAGCCCCAAACCACGATATTGCCACCATCGCTCTTGGAATCAGGTTCTCATGCTGGAATTCAGTTTTTGGTTTTCGCCAAACTTGACACATCTCATTCAAACCAAAACGGTTCTACTTTGGACTAATTTGTCCAGAGAACATTCTACAAATAACCTTGTGGTTCATCCACGTGACCTTAGCAAATATTAGACGGGCAGCAATGTTCTGCTTGGAGAGTGGTGACTTTCTCTTTGCTATCTTGCCATACAAACCACTCTTGTACAGTGTTTTTCTGATGGTGGACTTATGAACATTAGCTATTGCAAGAGAGGCCTGTAGATATTTAGATCTTACCCTGGGGTTCTGTTTGACCTTGTTCTTGAAGTGATTTTTGTTAGACAACCATCACGCCAAAGTATCTCGCCACTGCCGACCCCGCCCCCTCTCGACAAGGAAATCGGGTCTTTACATGAAATATGAGACTTGTTTTCAAACATATTGTAGAAATGTTAATGTGATACGTATGAAACGTGCAAAATTAACATATCCGTCATTTGCAAATCCAAAATTTTATTGTGCCAACTAGGCTAGTTGGTACTAGGCTCTTTAGCTTTTGTAACCCTGGTTTTGTAACCTTTTCCAGCCTGGTGACCATCAACAACTGTTTGTCTGAGCTTCGCAGAAATCTCCTTTGATCAAGGCATGGCACACTTACACAAACTTGTGTGGTGAAGACCAGACTTTGATTGTAAAGACCCAGGTTTATCTTCTTTCAACAGGGCAGGAACCGTTAACTCACACCGGATTGAACCGCTAACTCACACCGGATCGAACCGCTAACTCACACCTGATCCCATCTCATCCCATTGATTGATGAACTGATAAACATAAAGGTTCACATACTTTTACCAACAATTTAATGTTGGATCATTTTAATCAATAAATTCATCAATAAGTATATATTTTTTGTATTATTTGCTTAACTGGGTCCTTTTGATCTAGTTTTAGGACTTCAATGATCATATTTCCGGTCACATTTATGCAGAAATACTGAAGATTCTTCAAACTTTCTAGCGGCATCATATGTGTGTGTGTGTGTGTGTGTGTTCAATCACATAGACAGAGGCACCACATGAAATATGCATATGTTCTAACATTAACCCATCTTCACACTAATAATGTACATGTTGTCCTCTACTGTTGGTGGTCATTTGTGATATTTGTCTGTACATTACCTCCTGTCTTTTCTTCATGTGAGTAACCATATATACCACAGCCCAGTGTGCATCTCAATCCCTCCCTGCTCTTTTGTACTCATGTCTGTTGGTGAACTGATTTGTTTTACATCAGGGATTTGTTTATTCAGGAGATTGAAGTTGATTGGAAGAGCAACTTTGCAAATGCGTTTTGGGCCAGAACTGCTTCCAACAAGTTGACATGTGCATATTCACCGTTTGTGTAATCATCTGTACAGAGTGTGAGATGTAATTATAGCAAATGTTTGCATGCAGCAAATCACAAAATCTAGTCAATAAAATACTTTTAGAAACCAGTAAAGTACATGAGATTTATTTGTCTGCCAACTGTGAAGCACTGCTTTGATGTTCATGGGTGCCATTTCCAGGGAAATCATATTGTGAGGCGGTCTGGAGAATAGGGTATATAGTAGCTAGGCCTTCTCACTCCCAACTTGTCAAATACAGCAGTTTGGTCAGTGACCCTAAGCTCCAAATATGACTTACCCCTTTAGCATCAACTTTAAAATACTTTTAAAATGTCTTTGGTTAGGTTTAGGAATAAAAACTACTTGGTTAGGTTCAGGAAAAGATCCCTTGGGTTAAAATTTGGACGTTATACCCGACCACCTCCCAACTCTGACTTTTCTTTGTATTCCCACACTGCAGGGGCACCTCCAGAAATGACACTACAGGAATAACTACATCATACATAAAAATGAAGGGCTAACTAGGCTGACCAGGCTGCTGTATTTAACACGTTTGGAGTGAGAACGGGACGGACAGTAGCACAGAATAGACAAATCCGACAACTGTAAGCTAAATCTGTGTACATTTTAATATTAATCTTTCTTGGTGTCCTGACAATCCTGTTTAGCTTTTGACCAATCAGTAGTTTCACACAGTGAAGAAGTGCAGTCGGACAATTGGCTCTAACAAGCGCATAATAACTTGATCTCTTAACCGTGGCTGTTAAGGCATCCCATCTAGTAGCAACTAGACCTCTTAAAAAACAGCTCTAAAATTTGAAGACCAAGTAAAGTTCCTGTATGGAACTCAGACGACCAACACCAGGACCACAAGGGTCAGCCATGTAAAATAATAAATTCTCAGTCTATGACCAAAACAATAACTGAACTCCCTCCACAAGAGATAATAAAGACAGGCCAGGAGAGGATTAACATTTTTGAGAACATATTGTCTATAAACACGCCACCCTGACAGGCTGTAGAGGAGAATAGTGGGGGAAGATAATTTGGGTGTCCAAGGTTCCAGATTGAAAAGTACTCTTCACTTTCTAGATCAACAATGTTGGGTGACTCTTATTGGTGCTGGAATGGATATGAAGCTTTCTCATTTGAGTCATCAGTACAAGCAACGAGCAAGAAAACCATCTGATTATATGATAAAGTAACGTCATTTACAGACAAAACAGTAAAGTTGTAAAAAAAAAAAAAAAAGAAACAACATTTTTTAAATGCACAAGACAGTGTATGCAAAAACACAATTTAAGCTTTGCATCAAAAGCTCAAAACTCTGCTGCTCAGGCTGCTAATGCTAACCTGCTGTAACTTGTAATTGGTACAAAAGTCCACTAGACACAAACCGAACCAAAGTTCGGTTTGACCCGAAAGAGACCAACTCTTTTTGTCGGACCAAGGTCTGGCTTTTACACCTGTAATTTTGGTTCGGATCAAACTGGAAAGTCGGAAAGTCTGGACCAAACAAGTTAGATGTGAAAGCACCCTTAGAGGCTTGTGATGCCACAGTAGATGGAAGTCATCATGGTTACAATCACTGAGTGACAGAAAGTGCTGCAATGTTAGTGCTCAGCTTGAATGCCAAGAAAACACAAAAAAACATCTAAAATAGAAAAAAGTGCGATTGAGTGTATAAATAGATTCAACGAGAAATTGGTGTTCTCAGGTACTTATGAATATCAGCAAACCCGATTCCTGGCCACATGTCAAAGTCTTTTGATAAGTTGTAAGGATCACTATCCAACTATCTTAAATTTAAGTAGAAAATTGTTTGTTTTACTCCCGGTTTCGCAGTTTCTCCTACTAAATGCAACCATGTTGCAGACTGTTTTGCCACTCAGTCCAACTGGGTGGACGAATTTCGGTGCGAATGTGATTTCAGTGAATACCCTCTGTTCTGCTCACTTTTGCGCTAACTGTTGTACTCTTGTATACTCTATGTGTACGTTTACTAGAGTAATTACTGTGTTCCCACAGGGATTTTATATTAATCTTTACTGATGACCAGCGATCACACTTTCAGTTGTTTCCATTAAAAAAACCTCAAAGCCCAACGCTTCTCTTCAAGCTTTATTACCTCCGCCAAGGAGGCTATGTTTTCACCCGTGTCCGTTTGTTGGTTGGTTGGTTTGTTTGTCACCAGGATTACGCAAAAACTACTGAATGGATTTCCACGAAACTTGGCAGAAGGATGGGCCATGGGCCAAGGATAAACCCATTCAATTTTGGTGCAGATCTGGATAAAGGGGCAGATCCAGGAATCTTTATTCCAATATCAGTATCTATGGACATAGTCGTGACCATAATTACTCGTAGTAAACTGATTTACAATTTCAATGAAGCCAAGTGGGAAAGCAAAACTTAAAGTGTCACCAGTTGCTGCAAAGGCTTAAATAAGAGGGCTGTTGGGCCTTGGCGGAGGTACTGAGTCTACTGAGTACCATTCTAGTTGGAGATGTTTAGTTCACTGCATAGCTGTGCACCTACAAGGATAATAGACAGTAGAAGGATCTTGTTTATTTAGGCCTGAGCTGCTAGATGAGATGTCTGAAAGTTGGCTCATGATACATCCTGATGTAGTGCCCTTAAAAGCGAAATATCATTTTACAGAGAAAAGCCATGACACGGTTGTTGTTTCAGAGGCTTTTATTGCTAACATGACACAGCTCCAGCTAAAACACAACACTCCCCATCTGTCTTCTTCTTACAGGCCCTCAGGCTGCTGATACTCCAAACAGCAACCTTTGACACCGGCATTTTCAGCCCATCCAGGATGTTTTCACCAAAACAATCTCAGTAACATAATCGCCACGGCTTCACAGGTATGACCATCTGACCACTGCCAGCTTCTTCTGCTGCAGAGGAGCTTTCACCTTGACATTTAGTTAATTTTTCCCATTGTTTATTTCTACCATGGCAACTGAATCCTGAATACAAATACTGTAATTCTGGCAGCAAACGTTATGTTATTGTGTTGTTACCTGTTCCTACTGGAGCTGCTCCTGTTTGTTTCTCCAGAGTACTCCACTTTAGCCGTAGGTGCAGATACACAGAGATTACAGTACATCAGTAAAAAATGTTCATTATGTCAAGTGTCTTGAGTCTGATTGTTCTTCTGTGTCTCTGTTTGTATGTCGAGGCTTTTCTGCTGTTTCATCCACATGGCTGCATACAGACCTCCCTGGACCAGCAGCTCCTCGTGTCTGAACAGAACAGGTTATTAAGAAGAGAAAAAAATGGGGTGAGAGAAAGAAATTACCAAAACTACATAATCAAAAAGTATCTGATTCTGTTTCCCAGCTGAGGCATTCATGTAGTTTTCAGCTTCCTCTGTCTACACATAAGTACATTGACTCCAACAGTTCTCATTCCAGGGTGTCAAATACGGCCGTTTAGGCACATTCCTCAGTATCTCATCTAGATGCACAAACTACTCTTTAAGCTGAAATTATATTTTCCGTGTCCGTACGTGAGGGTCCACTAGGGTCCTTGTGACGTAAAGCATCAGATCAAAAAACATCAGAAGGTTTAAAAAGTCGTATAAACTGAGCTACTACATGTTCGTGGTGTCCTCAGCTGTCAGGCCCTTAGCGTCTGTGTATGACACACAGCCTTTCTAATACATGTTTAACATGAAACAACACTTTGGTCAAGTTTAGGCATAAAAACTATGTGGTTGGGTCCAGGAAAACATCTGTGACCTTCGGTTTCACACAGGAACTGAGCTCCAGTCTCTTGGACAAAAGTGTTGTGTGTTACCTACTATTTGACCCCGACCTCCAACAGTCATTGGACTTTCTCGCTTTGTGAAATACGTCACGTTGTACAATTGCTCATACTGACGCCCATGTGTTTGTACTGGAGGTACATTAAAGCCTGGTGCATCTCATTCAGATGCTAAAGGCTACCTTCTGCGTCTGGATGAGACACAGGAGGATGTGCCAAAATGGCAGTAATTGACACAAAGTGCTGTTTTCCCTCAACAGCTTTTGAGATTTTCTGTTTTCCTAGAAAGGTGGAGGTATGTGACGGTGGGCAACAAAGCAAAAAAAGTGGTTTTCTTTGTTCATCATTTGTCTTTCAGATTGTTCCAACAAGTAACCCAACTTGGAAGTCCAAAATGTCATCACATTTCCAACCAGCTCTCAAATAGAAACAGGAGAAGAGGGAAGGAAATGTGAGAGGACGACCCTGTCTCCTAAAAATAGAGTTCATATAAAACAATTATGTTTAGCAAATACAACCTGTAGTAAACGTAATGCCGTTTAGGCTACACTTTTGTAGAAAATGCTTGTATTGTATGTGCCGGCAAAATGTTAAAGTATTAAAATGAATTTGTAAAACGTTCACTGTCACCACATTTCATTTATTTTCTTACAATACCTGTTTAATATCCATTGTTACTGTGAGAAGTGAAAAGATTAAAAATGAAAAGTTGTTTTTGGAAAAAAAAAAATTAAAGGGAAAGAAGAGCAGGCAGGGGAGAAGGTGGGTCACTCGTAATGTCTTGTGACACCAGAGCTGCTTTAAAAACAAAGTTGAGCTGTCTGAAATCCTCCTGCAGACTTTAACCAACTTTACTATGAATTAATAAAACCACCAAGTCTGCTACTGTCTGGACTGCCAGACAGTAAGAGAGACAGCGAAGGTCAAAAATAGAGTATACAGAGAAACTGAGCAAGATGAGAGTGAGGAAGAGGGTGAGGCAGAGAAAACAACGATGAGCGGAAACGCAGAGAAAGAATAAAAGGAGGGGAAATAAAGAGAAACATGGGCAGAGAGAGTGAAAGAGAAGGTCAAGAGGTCTATCTGAGGAAAGAAAATGAAGGAAAGTGGAAAAAAAAACAGAGAGTAACAGAGACATTGCACTCATATAACACTGGAAAACTCACAATGAAGAGTTTAAAAGAATTAAAAAGTGATGCAGCAGGACGAGATATATTCCTTTTAATTCCACACATTCTTCTTCTTTGTTAAAACCTACATTTCCCACAATGAAACTAGACCACCGACAGTTCGGTTGCAGTTTCAGGTGTGTTATGCTAGTAGTGGCTAATGTAGTCTAGAGCTGTTAGCCCTGCAGAGCGGGCTACAGGGGGGTCTGGTAGGCTTCTTTCTTACTCCATACCGCCAGATTTTTTTTTTTTTACATTTGAAATTTGTAGTCCTCAGTATAGCGATCGTGCAGCGGAGCCGCGGTATTGAGTTCCCGCCCATACACCCGCCTGCCCAATCGCGAGCAGGCATCAGCTGTCAATCATGACGTTTCACCCCGTTTTTATAGCATTAAATAACTAATTAAAACCAAACTGATCAGATAAATGAACACTTGAACATACATCAGCGTGACCTAAGATGCTGAAACCATCTTTGGGAAATATTTATTTGAGGTTGAGTTTGAGTTTTTAGTTTGGCCCATGTCCTACCTGATATCATTGCAGGGGAGGAGTTAATGGTTTATACTGCAGCCCACCACCAGGGGGCAATCGAGATGTTTTGGCTTTTTGGGGAGCTCTCATGTCGGCCATCTTTATATACAGTCAATAATTACTCTCACTGCCAGAAGGAGACAGAAGTTTATCACGTACCATGATCTTTTACTAAACCTAACCAAGTAGTTTTGTTGCCTAAACTTATCCAAACTGTGACCAGCAGCTGAAAAGCTTCTCAGCAAGCTTTATTTTGAAAATCTAAGTAGACATTGCATGTTAATTATCACTAACTTTACTGCGGAATGTGAACGTGTACTTGTCACACCTTGGAGAAGCAAAACGTGACACTGACACGGTGGACCGGCAGGTCTAGTACACACTTTGGCGTGATACCAGGTTGTGTTTCTGCTCCTCTGTTCTTGCAAACACAAAAAAACACCTACACACAGGTTGCCCTGCACCCTCCCTAAAACACACACCCCACATCATAACAACTATCATGGTCACGTCAGTTTCAATTTATATTCAGTGCTAATTAACGTTCTCTTGTCTTGTCTTGTCGGCATACATCTTTGTTCACATATGCAGTAGTACTCCGAGTTAGCCGGCTTAGTGTGGACGTAGTCATGGTACAAAAAACACAGCAGAGGACAGGGACAGCTTGAGGACAAGATGAGACCGCTTCCTGTCTCCGTTTCATGATATCCTCCCACAGTTTGTGGAAGAAACTGTGTGTATTCTGACACCAGAGGCTAAATGGGCCTGTCGTGTGTTTACATCACAGTGTCGATCAAAAGATGAATGGATTTTGGTTGGTGTTCCCCGCACACGCCTGCAGGGACAATTAAAGTCATATTGTTACTTCACACTACAGACCAACTCATCTCTCAGGTGTGTTCTACCCTCTTCATCAATCCCTCGATGTTAACATGTTAATACATCTTCTGTTTATCAGAATTTACTTTAGAAAGTGAGATATATCACTTCCTCTGCCTGTGTGTGTGTGTGTGTGTGTGTGTGTGTGTGTGTGTGTGTGTGTGTGTGTGTGTGTGTGTGTGTGTGTG
>JBBPCS010002431.1:0-13521 GCA_037974645.1 Hollardia meadi
ATTGTGCTATCAGGTTTTCAGCCAAGGTCTTGTATCAGGCCTACAAGACTCAATGGACACAGGGAAGCTTGACATAACTCACCAGGAGAGTGGGTAATTTGGGCTTCAATCAGCAAAAAAAAGGGATAGAAATTCATGGAAATGTGTTGGTTAGGTATTTAAAATCTGGACTGAGGCTGAAATGTAGACGATATGGCTCATTTTAGTGTAGGTGAGAGGAAGCAGGGGAGAAGGGAAATCATGTCCACCTACAGCCAACTCCATGGAGACAATTAAATTGCCGGAAATTAATCATGAATGAAATTCCCAGATCTGACTTCCAACAATGGAGCTAGCTGCCTGGGATTTAAGCCTCACCTCACCTCAAAACCTTTCACGTCAAACCATTTAAAGTTGACGTAGCTCACAAAATAAGAATACATTTATTAATAGATGTGCACTTATTGTTTTCTCTGTTTTCCCCAGGTAAACAACTCTATCCATGTCAACTCTGTGGATGTGCCAGACAGCGACTTGATGGCAACAAATGGTGTGATCCACGTGGTGAAGAATGTTCTCTATCCTGCGGGTGAGAACAGACTGCATCAGAGGTTTTCAAAGTGGGAGCTGGGCCTCACCAGGGGGGCCCCAATCTATTTCAGGGGAGGCTTAATGAATGGAAGTGAAAAAATATTACATTAGTTATTACATTAGTTCGCAAAAGGATATCACATAGAACAGGCTAAATGTCTGTAATTTGGTTAAAGAGATAGTTCAGAGATTTCCCACATTCATAAACTACAACATGCCTAAGGACAGACATTTCATTTATGTAAAAATAAAGTATGAAGTTATGAGAAACAGCAATATTAGGCTATCGTGGCCTAATTGTTGAGGGCCTATGGGATCAACTAACATAATCATGATAGGCATCCAGGGACATAACCAAGCAAGTAAACAAAGGGTGGGCCCACAGACTCAGACTTTGAAAACCCTTGGCCTATATTATTCCACATTTGTGCAATGTGCACTCTGTGCTGGGATGCATTATGTTCATCTGATGATGCGAAATACTTGCAGACCTTCCCGTGGGCCGCCAGGATCTCCTGGTCCTGCTGAAGAAGCTGATTAGATACATCAGTATAAAGGTACTGAGAAAGAAGCATACACATTATCTGAATATGCATAGACAAATAGAGGTTTTCTATTATTTCATGTTGTACCTTTCATTTGGTTATGCTTTCTGTTCTTTAGTTTGTTTCTGGATTTTCTTATGCTGAGATCCCACTCACCTTCCTCAGTAAGTTTCCTTAGTGCCAGTCTCACTGTATCATGTGTGAATATGATGTGCAACAACTTAAAAATACTTGTGTTACTTCGCAGAGAGGATCATCGCTATGCATCACATTGAAACAGGTAAGACCACTATTACTAAATGAATAAAAGACAAGTTTAGAATCAGTCATGGTCATATACCATATAGTATAGGTAACATTAGTGAACAAAGGCATGATTGCCTTTGAATTTATGTTCTTTGTTCCAAAATGTGCAACAGTTCTTAAAGTGAAATCCAACCTGCAGCCACATTACATGCACATCATCCTCCAGCTCCACTTAGGCTTCTTCCACAGTTCTCTTCTTTGTTCCTCTGATTATCCACACTATTGCTTAAGTCCCTTTGGACCTCTTGCCATATTTAATCAGCTCCTTTTGGGATGAGGTAATTAGGCTGTCAAAGCATAACAGATCAGAGACCAAGGAGTGTTCTTGGATATTGTTCATTCAGTTGGGCTGAGTCCAGTGCACTTTAACACAGATGGGAGCATGCCTTGATTGGGTAAGATAGGAAAGATCAGACTCATCAAAGGTAAATAGGCACATTATATGGACTGTAGAGATGAAGGTCTGGATTATACTTGATCAATTATTATTTCTACTATTTTTGGCAACGTGTTAATAGTTTTCATGATCTAGGCTCTCTATCTTTCATCAAACAAAAGAATATGAAAAAGAAAAATAACCGCTTGCTTACAAAAAGGCATCACTTTGTTTTATGGGTTCAGAAGCCAATGGTTTACGACTGCTCAAGTGGTTCTGTCTACGTCGTTTTTTAAGAGATGCTGAAAGAGTTAGAAAAAGAGGAATTGACAAATATACAGACGGTAGCTGCCAAATTTAATGTACCTTTTTTTTTTTTTTTTTGTCACTTTTTTTATGGGATTCAAGTAGCTACAGTAGAAGTTCTAAAAGTACAGAAACTGTGTGATACCATCTGATATACAGTATACTGTATATATTGTCACATTGCATATTTGCTCCCTAGAACTTCATTCATGAGTTGACATCATTTTGGTAAAGCATCAAGTGATTCCTCATATTGATTAACTGTATATTATGAGAGACTTGAATTAGAATGACGCTGGCTTCAATCCCAGGAAGTTGTAGTTTTGATGTGCTTCCATAGGAATAATATTTTACACATGTGGTAATAAAGCCATACAGACTGCACACTCTCACTTTTGCACACGCACAATTATAAATTACATAATATAAACTGAATGATCTATCATCCCAGTCACAGTGTTTGTAGTTGTATATACTTACAAAGCAGAGCAGCCATAGTTTTAAGCCAAATTTACCAAAATCTCTGAATGAATTACTTTGAAGACAGACATGAGTCTGGCTCTGATTACCAGACTAGCCACGTATCAAGTACCTCAGGCCAAAGTTTAGAAACCCTCCTATGCAAACACACATCTGTTGACTTTCATCTCTTTATAGCTCAAATGAATATTGTCACATTAAAAAATCATCACTCAGAAGGAAATAATCTAAAACAACTGGAAGAATATCCCTGCCTGAAGTTTCTGATAAAGCTGATTCAAAAGAGGTGTTGTAGGGTTATAAGAAGGCATATGGCCCCTGATGGGAATTTGTTTAATAGAGAAAAATGTGTTTAAGTATTATGTAGCATGTAATGTATTCTCAATTGTATAATTTTCAAATCAATAGATAAAATACCAAAACATGTAAATATTAGAATATAAACATGTCTGTAATTTGACGCTTCAAACTCAACACACCGAGGAGAAAATTACAGGGAGCAGCTCACTGGACCATGGAGCTTAACAGCAGCAGTTATTAAAGCCGTTTTTTTCAGTGCTGACATCTAATATCCTACACACATCAGCCTCTCTTTGTCCTGCATGCTTTGATAACTTCACATTGGATACCTTCTGCGTCCTTCTTTGCTCATAATAGAGAGAGTGTGGGAGTGTTTTAAAGATAAGCTTTCTGTCCATCATTCTTAAAGTTCCCATGAAATCAAAATAGATGTTTAAAATTTTTTATCATATGTGTTAAATCTTAAAAGTGTACTCGAGGATGTACTAATTTTGCGTCCAATGAAACACTTTCTCGAATGATGCCTTCAGAGGAAAGTGTTTCTTGGGGCTGGGCATCACTGATTACTGCACAAAAAGACAACTTTATAACTTCATTCACTGATTTTGGTGAAACTGCATCATATTTTATGAAGAAAATATCTTCTTCATAAGACAGATAGCTTTACTTATTACTAAAGTAACCTCTTATTGCTGATAACTGTAGCTGCCGGTGGCTAATTATCGGTTAGCCGCGCAGTTAACAGTCCTATTAACTGACTCATTCTTGGGTTGCCAGGAACCAAACCCAGCAAGAAAACCACCTCACTGTCTGTGTCATCAAACTGACCTCTGTTGGTCTCTGAGGCTGTGTTCGGGGCTCCCAGTCGGGCCAGAGTCAGCTAATAGGTCTGCTAGTTGCATGGCAGTCGTGAGACTCAGATTGGCATTTACAGTAGCCAGTACCACATTCAGTGCTAATGGCTTCTGTAAATGCCAATCATTATCTGCAACAAGCCCCTCCCAAGCTTCCTGGTTTTACAGGAGACATGTAAAATATGCAGAATTCAATAGCACTCTGCGTGCTGTTTCATGGGAACTTTAAGGGATGCTCATGTTGCCTCTTCCTCTCTATAGTTCCTGATGTGACTAAGGTGACCAGGATCATTGGGGGCGAATCCACCATAACCAAGGTTACCAGGGTCGAGGGGGAGCCAATCATCACCAAAGTAACAAGAGTCATCGAGACAGAGCCAACAGTCACTGAGATGGTCGTCGAAGGGGAGTTGGGCACAAAAGTAACCAGGGTCATCCAGGGAGATCCTAAGGTCACAAAAGTAACCAGGGTCATCCAGGGAGATCCTAAGGTCACAAAAGTAACCAGGGTCATCGAGGGAGATCCTTCTCTCACCCAAGTAACCAGGGTCATCCAGGGAGATCCTAAGGTCACAAAAGTAACCAGGGTCATCGAGGGAGATCCTTCCCTCACCCAAGTAACCAGGGTCATCAAAGGAGATCCGTCGATTACAAAAGTAACCAAGGTCATTGAAGGTCAGCCTTCCATAACAAAGGTTACAAGAGTTATCGAAGGTAAGTTCCTAAAAATTTTGGAACATTAAAATCATTCATATTTAAAGTCTGGACTGAGAGGTTTTGACCATTTTGATGACACATTTTGTTTATAGCAGGTGAAACTCTTGAAGCAGATGGAAAGACACTTACAGGTCAGTTTCTCTTAACCCCAGGAGAGCATGTTAGTCTAGATCTAAGAACGTTCATGCATCTTCTAACAGCTCTTTTAACAAATGCATCCACTTTTCTGTTGACCTCAGTTAACTGAGCATCAGATGTGTGAAATTCATTTCACATTACATTTCATGTTTCTTTGATGATCATCAAGTAATACGTCAGACACATCATTTCCATGGTGTGCACCATTTTAGCCTTAAAGCCAACTTTTCATGTTATTTATGGATGTTTTGTAGATTGTTAAATGTATTTGGATATCAAGATCATTTCTCAAATACCTACCCACATTTAACAATCATATAATTCAAGTCACTGTCATAGTGACATAGTTACCACTGGTCATTCAAAGACAAACCAAAAATCAGATGGTGTACATCCTGCACCGCTGTGTTCTGCCTGCTACGTGCCAGCCAGAGTGTCTGTTGCTGCTTGAGCCTGTCTTCTCAGTTTCTGAATTATTACCTCATATAGACACTGGTTGTGAATAACAAAGTTAGATTTACCCAAGCAAACTTCTAATGGCAACTGTACCTAGCTATCCATAGATCCCGGTAAATCTAAAGATTCAAAAGTTTTGAGCACCCAGACCAATCACACAAGAATGTAACCCCCAACATTTGAAATCATCCTGAAGAAATCAGTTCAACATGATTACACTCACTGCTCCCGTTTCTGACTCTAAACAGTCCTACTTAACTATATTCTCATCAAAGTCAGGTTAGTGAAGGAGGCCAGTGACAGAAAAGCAGCCAATGAATGTTTAATAGCCATTATGTTGCTTCTTGGCTGTTGTAATGTTGAAGGAGAATCACTGAGCATCTACTGTATAATAGCATACTGCAATAATGGACAGTGTTCTAACAGAGAAGACTTTGTTGAATGCTCTGTTCATTAGGATTTTACAGTATATTATGACAAGCTTTGGCCAGCCACCATACAAAACATCACAAGCTCATTCTAGTTTATGATGTTTGTACAGGTTCAGTCATGATTCTACATAGGAAGGAGGCTGATTTTTTCCATCCACTGGTTAGGCATACATAGCTAAATAAAAAGAAAGCCATGTTTTGGTATATGTTCTCATTTTTCTCATAATGCACCATGATTTGGGTGTCTGTCCATCTCACCACTTATCCATCTGATTTCATTTCTGTCAGTGTTCTTGTCTCTCGGGCAGGAGTCACATTTTTACCCATTCTCTGCCTAATGCAGCAGTGATGTGTATGCGTGAGCAGTGTGCAAATTATAATGTGCCATTTTGGGGTGCTACAACTGCTTCCCTGGTGTCTTGCAGCTTAGTTTGTAGGCTAAGAAAAATAGTTTGCTCTCTTTTTCTGAGCTGAGTGCCCCCTGCACACCTGTACTTTGCACCCTGTGCATTTGTGTGCAAGTGCGCATGTGTGTGCTCATAAAGACTGCACATCTGTGTTTGACTTTGTGTTGGTGGTGGTGGAGGAGGTGTTTTACGGGGTGTATGTACCTGTCAGTCTGTCCATCTACCAGTCAGTACAGTTGCTAAGTCATTAAATGACTTTCAACACCCTTCTCCAATGCCCATCTGAAGGTGGAACCAGATACACCACGGCGAATGAACCTTTTGTCATTGAGGGTAGGGTCTCTATACACAAATTCTTTATATCAAACAGGTTTCTTTCATTTGTTTCCTTTCTGCCTTGAAATAATTTACAAATCTGTATTCCTTTCAATACACAGATTAATGGTTACTTCAAGGTGGAAAAGAGAATGTGATGCATTTTTTAAATTGATGTAACTCCATACATGATTTTGTATATGAGGCACAAATCTTTCTGCATTTTGGACCTAATGGTTTTGTTTTGAACATTCAGGCCCAGACTTCTCTAAGATCACCACCATCCATGGAAACCCAAATCTGATCAACGAGGAATCAGAGAGAATTACCCAAATCATTAAAGGTGAACGCTCATAACTGCAGACCTGCACAGATTTCTTGTAGTACTTGCGTCAGTGTGTGTGTGTGTGTGTGTGTGTGTGTGTGTGTGTGTGTGTGTGTGTGTGTGTGTGTGTGTGTGTGTGTGTGTGCCCAAATGCAATGATTGACTGAATGTTGTTTCTTCTTTTAACAGCGGGAGGAAAATTTGCTGCTCTCAAGAAAGCTCCAGGTAAGATCATAGTCAGTTGATGACTTCTCAACAGCAATGTTGGATCAGATTATTAAAAAGAGTTTGCCAAAAACCACATAATCAATGCTGGAAAATATGCATAGCAAAAGTAAGTAAGTAAAGTTTATTTAGTATAGCACCTTTCACAGAGCAAAGTCACAAAGTGTTTCACAATAAGCACAAAAAAAGAGACAATAAACATAAAACGTCACATCATAAAATTACAAATTCTTAGGCAGCATCAATAGAGCCAACGGCCATTTTAAATAAATGGGTCTTTAGCTGCTTTTTAAAGGCATCAAAAGAGACCAAAGAACGTAATTCTAAGGGAAGAGCATTCCAGTCTCCAAGTCTTGGAGCCACCACCTCAAACGCTCAATCACCTTTAGTTTTTAGTCGAGTCCAAGGAATAACCAGCAGGCCCTGGTCAGAAGATCTAAGTGGCCTACTGGTAGTATAAGGATGGAGCAGGTCAGAAATATACAGAGGTGCCTGACTGTGCAGGGCTCTATAGGTGTGAACAAGAACCTTAAAATCAATCCTAAACTCAATAGGGAACCAATGTAAAGAAGACAGGATCAGAGTTATTTGACCCATTCTGCTAGACCCGGTCAACAGCAGCATTCTGGACCATTTGTAAACGGTCCATAGACACCTTACTGAGGCTCATAAAAATGGAGTTGCAATAATCTAGCCTGGATGATATGAAAGCATGAATGATCATCTCTAGCTCCTGTTGGGAAACAATGGACCTGAGTTTTGCAATATTTCTTAAATGAAAGAAATGAAAGGTAACTTTGATATTGGCCTTTAGTTCTTGGAAAGGGATGGATCAAGGTTATGTTTTATCAGAAGTGGCTGCATGTTTAAAGTGAGCTGGGACACAACCAGACAGCAAGGAGCTATTTATGATAAAGAACAGGCATGGACCTATAGACCCAAGTACATTTTTAAACAGTGTGGTTGATAGAATATCCGCAGGGCTTGAGGAAGGTTTCATGCTGCCCACCAGATCAATGAGGTCTTGCAAGGAAAACGGAGAGAAGCTGTCCAGAATTGATGGCTGAATTGGAAAGGCATAGAAGGGCGTAGAGGAGATGGTGATGCTAGCCCTGACATCACTGATCTTATTCAAAAAGAAAGTGAGAAAGTTATTACAGTCCTTATTTGAAAACACAGGCACATTAGGGGGTGGAGGAGAAACAATGTTATTAATGGTATCAAAGAGGACTTTAGGATTGCGTTTACTGGAGGAGATTAGGTTGGCAAAGTAAGAAGCCCTCGCATTTTTGCCGGAGACAATTAATGGTGTCATTCATCCAAGGGGAGCCACTTTATCTAAAACTCCGGAGCAATGTGTATGAAACAAAAGGACCAAACTGTCAACTTTAGTGTGAGAAGACAACACTGCGTTTGGGTCAAAATCAGATTAAAATCAGATTAAATGAAAATGCAATAGAAGGGTTTTAAATGACCAACTTTGGTCATTTGCAGTTCCAAGGAGGAGAAAGCTCCAGTGCTCACCCTCAGAGTTGGGGAAACAGCTCCTGAAGACCACTGTAAGACCTCCACCCCAGCCCAAGGTCCTGGGAGTGCTGATAAAGGAGCAGTCCGGCAGACAAAGTTCTGTTAGGGGACCGTATTCCATGTTCCTCTGCCAAGTCTCTGTCAGAAACAGGAAATCCAAGTTTTTAGTTTTTTTAGTGAAACCGAAGAAGAGGAGATTCCGGGGTGTGTGTGTGTGTGGACAGTAAACAGTCAGTAACGTGGAGAGGACTGCAACGCATGCTGAATATTAGCGGCTAGCATTTGTGAGCCCAGTTTATTCAGGTGAAGTCCATCACTCTTATAAAGAGACCGGCGCTCTCAAAACAGATTAAAATTGTCAATAAAACCCATATTTTAGATAGTCAAGATAGTCAACTATCTATCTTCATATCAGTGTTGGATTTCCTATATTTTTTTCTTTCCATTATCTTGCTTTGAGCGCTTCCACCTCTTCTTCATATGTCATATCTTTCCTCTTTGACATGTTTTTTTTTGTCTATGTATTCAGTTACACCTCATATTCCCTCCATTAACTCTGTCTCCTCTTTCACAGCTGGAATGAGGAGGAGAACAAGGCTGGTCAGGCGTCACCACAACCCGAGGGGATGAGCCCAACAGAGAGACAGCACCTTCGGCTCACCGCAGAGACTGAAAATGCATCTCCAGTGCTCCTGGTCGAGCATTGCATGCTGCAAAAACTGTGGACCAATAGGGAGAGATTGGGTCAATCTAGCTATTTCTTTGTTTTAACCCCCAGTAAGAATGACTACACCCTCTGGACCATACTGTATGTGATAGGCATGATGTGTAATAGCAATGCAATGAAATTACAATACCTTTTATGTAAGTAATGTCATGTGACAGGGAAATATGAACTTTTGCCATTGTGTAAGGTGAGATATATTCTACCAATGAGAGATTTTTTTAAAGGTTTGGGTTTTGTTTTTTTTAAATGTCACTTTGTAAACAGATGGCTTGGGAAGATTTTTGTATGCTTCTTATGGTGCTCACATTCTGTATGATGGATGCATTTTAATTAATACCACAGTTCAAACAGTGTCAACCAGTGTTTTGCTACCATTATATGCTGCACTGTACCTCTGTAAATTATCAAATGGAATAAAAAATACAGTGATTTTTATACAGTCTTCAGCCATTCTTTACAGATTCCATTATACTCCACTAAACCAAACTGTTTCATGCTGTTGAGCTTGACTTGTGTATGTCCTTGTACAATCACGCTGCACAATCATTTATTTGATTTTTCCTCCAAAACAAAGTGGCACATAGATATTTAAATAATATGTGTAAATAATAATATGTAAACACGCATTGTGACTTCAGAATGCTAATTTTGTGTAATTTGTTTTCCATGCAAAAATAGCTAATCTTCTGTACAGTAATGTTACTTTGTAATTTTACTTCCATTGTGGTCAATGAAAACTAAGTAGATATTATTATTTCATCTGATTATACCTTAAGTTTATACCTTAATGTCTTGAAAATGAACCAAACAAAGTCTGTGAAAATGCGTCATGAAAACACAAAAAAAGTATTGCACAACATCAGGGTCTAACAGTGAGAGTGCATAAGTATTTTACCAACACAAAAGTACATGAGGATGAAGCTTGATCAGCCACATTGATTTTGAACCCAAAGTTTGATTTAAGTTTGATATAAATGCTAAACCAAAACTCACTACTGAACATTTACAGTCCACATTTATTTTTAGATGCCATTTAAAGATGTATTTTTTGTGACTTTATTTTCTGACTTCACAAATTTGTTTATGGGTCCTAAGTGAAAGGTTTGAACAAGTTTAATAGCTTTCCAAAATTTGTTGTTTTGTTTTTTTTACAGTTTATGTAACATGTTTGTTTTTTTTTTACCTCTGATAGCACATTATTTGTTAGCATATTGTTTACTCAAGTGTATACTAGCTACAGTTTAAAGTCATTACATGTTTGTCAACCAGGTACTAATGAACATGCATAACACCAAAGTGTGGACTTTGGACTTTGGTTATGACATGAGTTATGTAGACATACACAAAAACTTCAATCTTTTACAATGTGCCTAGTTCCTATTATTTACTGACTCTCTCTATTACACATGCACACCTTTATGACTATTACCATATATTTACAACATGAAGATGTGGCCTGTAGAGAAAAAAGTTCTTCCTCTTTACTTTTTAGACTTGCAATTCTCCAATTGGCTTTGGACCGTTGGTTGTGTACCACACTCATCTGCCAATGATGAAGCTTGTGAACCTGTTCAAATGATTTCCTAGAAATCTGTACATCTGTCTTTTCCATCTCTTGATTAAAGTCTATTTGCATGGTCAGAATAAAAACATATACAAAAAACATGTCACATTGAGTAATCACATAACAGTTACACAATGCACTACTTCTCTGAAGCACATGCATCAGTAATAGTGTGCATCTTGGACTATTTCCCTGCAGTGTATCATATTTTCCTTCTGAGAAGACAACAAGCATGAGTCCATGAGCTAGAAATTATGAAATAATTCTGTGTAGTGTAGCTCTGTTGCAGTATTCTTAAAATGACCGTGGTTCATCCAGGGGATTTATTGTCGCAGAGTGCTGATAATAAGGTGACAAAAGGTTAGCCTACTAGGTGTGTTAATGTAACTCAGGGGTATAGAAGCTTTCAAAGACACGTGATGGAGCTGGACCAGGGGGCTGAAATTATATGGATAATTAGTTAAATGGAAAATTACATAACTGTATGTGGTACACCAGGAGAACACACCCAACAATTTGGAACTTATGAAGGGATACAACTGTGCCTAATTTCTTTTGGAGCCAACTGAATATCATGAGATCATGATCATGACCCAACATGATCACACATGGTTGGATTATTAATCAAATCCACCACAGAATCTTTTGACAAATGTCAGGATTTTTTTCTCTTCTTTATTGCAGATATCTGTCTCAACTGTGATTCTTTAAAATTTTACTCAGTAAAACACAAAAGGTGCTTTAAGACACTATTCACCTGCCATGTTTATCATTTAAACCAGAAACAGCTAGCCATATTGCTGGACTTACCATTAAAGGAATAGTTAGATTTGTTACATAGTGACATTTTGAGAATTACACATTCTGGCGGCGATTTACCTGAGAAGACTGACACCCTATGTGGGGAAATATTAAAATATTTTATATGATAAAATAACATAAAAATACATTTGTGCATCATTGCGTTCAGCAAAACCAAAAAATGTATATGTGGATTGTCATGTGGATTTATTATATTAAATAAATCCACTAATAAATGTTATCAATCAATTGCCAAAAAACAAACAAAAACCCAACATCATCGGGCCTAGCCTCTCAGTTTCTAAATGGAGATAATTTAATAAGTGATCCATATGAAATTTCACGTGGCTTCAATACATTTTTTGCATATGTTGGTGCTTCTCTTTCTAAGAAAATGAATAATACTCTAGGTAGTCCTTTAGATTTTTAGAACAACAATATTGATGCATGTTACAGTTTGAGCCGCCATAACTAAATGAAGTAAGAGATATCATCAAAAATAAAAAATCAAACACCTCTGGTGGCAATGATGAAATTAGTAGTTCATTATTGAAAGAAGTATCTAATTACATACTCGAACCCCACACTCATATCTTTGGCAGATCTATGGCAGTTGGTTTAAAATAGCAAAAAATTATGCCTTTATTTAAAACAGGTGATCCAAGTAACTTTACAAACTATCGGCCTTCATCCATTTTACCCTGCTTTCCAAAAAATCTGAAAAATTAGTTTACACAAGAATTTTAATGCATTTAAATGAGAACACCATTTTATATGAGCATCAGTTGTCATGGTCACTGCAGTACTGTTTGGGTTTTTTCACTCTCCTGGTTTTCTGCACTGCTTTTTTTCTGCACACCTTTTCCTTGTCAGCCCCGTTAGCCCTGCCCTGTTTCCAGTGTCTCCCCGGCCCATCAGCTCCTCTTTCGTTCTCTTGTTTCTTCACCTGATTCTCCTCACCTGAGTTTCTCCACCCCTCCTCTCCACCTGCACTTCATTCCCTCGTCAGTTTAGTTTGTATTTGAGTCCAGTTTTGAGTTCAGTCTTGGTCGAGTCATCTGTTTTGTTTGCCTGTTCCTGAGTTACTGCACTAAATTCTTCAATAAAGACCGAAGTATTGAACCTGTCTATGGTCTCCTGCATTTGGGTCCAAATGCTGAACCCGTCACGTGACAGCAGTATGGATTAAGAAATGATAAACGTACTTTAGTTATTCCTCTAGTGTTGACTTTCCTCTGTAATATTTTAGTTTAGTTAACATTACTTCACCCAATAAAAACCCAATTTAACACTTGATTTCAAAATTATATCAGATTAAGAACAATGATTTCAGTTCTTGTTTTATTTTAAAACACAAATTTAAAGTCCAAAATAAGAGACCCTTTAAGAATGAAAGTTTTAAAGAAACAAAAATGACGACCATAGTTTCCTTAAATATTAACAAGATACTTTTTGTGATGTGATGCTGTTCTGGCTTCTAATTGTGCTCATTAGTAAATAAATCCATCCATTTCTTGACATTTTTCTCATCTATTCATGTGTGCATATGTATGTCACATTTATGTCACCCATCTTTTCTACATTGCCATGATTTTAAACAGAAATTATAATTCAGAATCATGTGATGGCATCAGTTGATTCTTCAGATGCTCAAATGCTTCAGATCCTTCTCAGGGTTTGACCCAAAGGCTTTTTCTACATTCTTCCCCCCAATCTCTGTAATGACATTGTCTGTCCTTCAACTCTAAATATAATCAGCAGCTATGGACCTGAAATTTATGGAGGTGGAGAGTAGTCTGCAGAGACAAGAATTAAGTGGCATCCAGGATTCACTTCATGATCGATGCAATGTGACAGAGAAGCATCTCTAAATCACTCCAAATGTGTCACTTCCACCGACCTCAGGCATGTTTGGATTTTGCATGCTATAGATAACAGCTGCAAAACTAGTTAGGACTACAAGTAGTCCTTCATTACTTCATAATCATGTCAAGTAACTAAAAAAAAAACATTTTAATCATCATATTCAGACCACACTAGCACTCACATCTAAATCAAATTCTGTGATGTACACATAATAATAATAATAATAATAATAATAATAATAATAATAATAATAATAATAATAATAATAATAACAATAATAATAAT
>JBBPCS010002432.1:0-13519 GCA_037974645.1 Hollardia meadi
ATTATTTTATACTGTTTTGATGTAATAAATATGTACAAATGTCATAGATGGTTATCTGCATGAGAAATAAAGCGAAAAAAAAAATCGGTTATATTAATCATCCACTTATAGTGATCAACTGGACCCCGGACAGACGTGATCACTATAAGCGGTTTCCACTGTACTACACTCTGTATAACTCCATTAACATGCCCACTCACTCATTGTGAATCCTTTGGACTCCAGAAAATGACCTTCTCTATCCACACTTGGACAGAATTTGACCTGCGCAGCTGGCAGAATAAAGTCCAGGCCAAATGAGTTTGAGTTTGAGATCACACATAAAGCTCAACTGGGTGATGGCTGCAAAATTTTAGGGTAACAGTATATGTGTGAAGGGGGCTTATGTCAACTACCTCAGGTCTGTTTATGCCGAGGACTAAGATGAGGGTGAACGTCATATGGAAAGAGATAATGAATGCTGAATAATAAGCCTCTTGCCCACACTGAATCTGAAAATGCAGCTCTGCTGAGGGAAACAGGAGAGCCTTGTTTTTTCCCTCTGGAGAAGAACCAGACAGCAGCTTCAGAGAATCAATCCACAGCACTGAACGGTGATCCATCTGAACAGGACAAGCTCAGAGTAGATTGTTAAGTGGATGGAAAATATCCAGCATTCTTCACTGTCAGGAAATATTTTACACCGGGACACCAGATATCCCAAAACAGTCCGCACTAGTCTCTCCTGCATGATGGTTATTTCCAAGCAACTGTAAACTTTGTCATCACCACCACAGAAGGTCTGACGCTCAATTCATCTGATTGGACAATAAAAAAAAAATGATGTCGGGTTCTTTTCTGCTCTGAGTTTTTTCAGCTCGAGGCGTTCGGAGTGCTCCTCTAAAAGCGCTCCCATAAATGTGTCGAAAACGTGAGGCGCCCAAAACGCTGACTAACCATAGAAAAACTGGAAAAAGACAACTCTGACTGCAAAAACTGCTCCGCCTGAATGGGCCTTTTTGATTTTTTTGAGAATAAGATAAAAAGAGTTTATTTTATGATTTTGATGTGTTTTAACATTGTGGTTCATACACATAACACATAAAGTAGGAGACACAGAATTCGCTAATTTAAATTAATTCAGTTTCGTGTCTATTACAGTTTTTTCCCAGTTGTTTAAACATGTTTCCTGAAACTATAGCTCAAATTCTCAAAACTCTAAACACAAAACTGAAAAATAGTTCACCATTTTGTCATAATTCACAGACACACTGCACTCAACACCATGTTCTCTCTTCTGAAAACTGATTCTTTCCACCAAAATGATACACACAGCTGTCATATGGAGATCTCTCACAGAGCATCAATTTAAATACTGTTGGGATAAATGTAAAACGATACCATCAAAACACTGTTTATGTTTCATGAGGTCATGTTACATATTAAAAAAAAATAAATAAAATTGATTAGAAATTGTTTGTCCTTTTTACTGCAATGATGAAATCAGTGCACAAATACAAAAAGGTAACAAAGCAAATAGAGTATTTATTTGTTACTGTAATACAGTGAAATGTTCACTGCAAATTGCAGTGAAACTACATGCTCACATTCAGCTGGAATTGTGTGCATAGTTCCAATTTTTGTGTGTATACAATGGAGAAAAACTGTAATGATCCGACCAAGAACACAGCTTTCAAATCAAATACGAAGCTGTAGCCTCACCATTGATTTGTATCCTGTGTTTCCCTCCTCAGGTTGTCCTGTTCAGGAGAGCAGTCTGGAGTGTATGAACCCCTTCAGAGTGTTTCAGGGCTGCATGCGTCTGTTGACTCTGGATAACCAACCTGTCGACCTGATAAAGGTGCAACAAAGGCTGCTGCGAAACTACAGCCGCCTGCAGATTGACATGTGCGGAATCACCGACAGGTTCGTCTCCAGAAGTCACATCAGAATTATTGTTTTTTTTTTTACTGCTACTCCTGTTACACATCCCACAGGCGTCACGATGTTCCCTCGGTTTGTGTGTTGTTGTGGTTCGAAGTGGTTCCTGCAGACATTTTGGGATTTGTGAAAACAGTCATGAACAGTTACTCTGTGCATGATTTATTTGTATTTTGCTTCTGGTTTGGACCGGAAGCATAATACAAATATTATTGTTATTATAATGTATTACCCAGACACGGTTTCTCCATTTGCCTTCTCAATGAGATACAGGGGTGGAAAATTTAATTTCATTAGTTGCTGTCCTCTTTGAAGCTAGCTGAGAACAAAGTACTGACAGAAGCAGGGGGCTGTATGTAGACATTGAATTCAACAAATACAAGGGAATAAGGATCAATCTGGTAACATTCACTAATTCATCTTATCTGCAAATCCCATGAGATGTACAAACATATGTATCATCTGTGGATCCAAACACTGCCTATTATGCCTGGGCTTATTTTCAAACAGTCATATGTACATACTCAGTAATATGCCAAATCTCCTGAAAATTACTGAAAAAAACACTTTTTACTTTTACTTTAAATATTGAAATTGTAGAATTTTCAAGAGTAGCCAATGGGCTTGAGCTGTTTTAGAGACAAAGCAGTAATTGAGGGAGACGTACTGAATGACAGAACAAAACTAAACAGGGTTTATTCAACCGACCAAACATTAGAAATCAATATAAGACTCTGCACTGATTTGCTGGGATGTCCCAGTGGCCGTCTGGACTCTTACATTAGAGATTCTATTACATTACTACATGTTTTTTTAATCTTTTAAAACAAATTCATGTATTACAGATGAGTGCATGTGCTTTGCAGTTGCTGTGTTTCGTGATTTTTATGTACAGCACACAAATTCTCTTTAACCAAGTGCACCCAGACAGGTAGACAGACACATCCACACATCCAGTACTAAAGTGTTGAGATGAATGAAAGGTGAATACAAAATATTTATTTTAATGGGCATCACCTTACTTTATGATTAAAGGGATGTTAAAATATACCAGCTGACAGTCTGCTGACTGACTTTTCACTCAAGGAAAACGTTCAGGAGGAGAACATTTCTTATAATCCAACACTCCTCCTTCCACACACAGTTATGTAAGTTTCCAAATACGAACCTTTTCTCTGGGAGGGCTAAATAACTTGTTTCTAACACATAATGAAAAGAAGATCATGTTGAAAAATCCCTCCCTGAGACACGAGAGAAATCAGGGATTGAAAAGGGAGCACCAGTAACCATTTATTAATCCCAAACTCCCATTCTTAGCCCCTTAACACACCGGTTACAACTAACTGCACCCTTGGGGAGAGACTGAAGGACGCTCTGTATGTGCTACTTAGTGGATTAATTAGCGCCAAGAAGCAAATTTATTTAAACTTAAGGTGATTATCAATATTTAAAAAGGGAAGGAGGTTCTTCAAGTTAGAATACCTAAGAATACCACCAGGTAATGTGGCAAGTTCTTAAAAAAAAAAAAAAATCTTTCTTTTGCCTTTAAATATTATGTAAAACACATCAAAGAGGGAACAAAGATAAAATTCAGAAAGACCTTTAAAGTAATAGTTTGACAGTTTGTGAAATAAATTTATTTGCTTCCTTGCAGAGATTTAAACAAAAAGATTGATGCCACTCTGTTGAGTCTGTTTGAGTATGAAGCTGGAACCAGGATTAGCCTTGCTTAGCACAGAGACTAGAAACCAGGGGGAAACTCTTAATTAACATGACATATCTTGTTTGTTTAATCAGTACAAAAACCGAAGAGTTAAAAAACAACAATTTATTGTTTTTCAGGGAATTATATGCCAGACTAGTTTCTGGCCGGGTGCATTGACATCCCAGCTTCTTGAGGTTGCCAGACTGGTATAAGCATTAAACCAACTACTTTTATTAGACCACGTCTATTTGCAAGTATTAATAACTGTTTCAAATGGCTACACTTGAATATATGGCAAAAAGACTGTCATCATAGACACAAATAATCACACAAATGGGGATAATGGTGCACATTTTCTCCACAAAGGCTTTAATTGTGTTGCACTTGGTTGTACATACCAAAAGTGATGGAAGCGGTTGCAAAGAATAAAAAAACAAGACAGAAGTTGTTTGTCAGAATTTTAGTTTTGGAAAGTTACAAAAGTTGTTGGACACAGCCCCAAAATCTGACAGATTTGACAGGACAGAGGAGGTGGTTCCAGACGTCGTCCGACGATCCAACAAGCACTTTCCTCGACGCATACTGACACCCTTCAGACACGCTTGCTATCCAAGTCTGTGAAGTCTCTGAACTCAGTACTCCCTCTCGATGGCCTCTCCTCACTATATGAGTGTATGTTTAGAATTGAGACAAATTAAGCTGTCAGACGGCAGCGATTCTTTGCTTTTGTCCTGTTCCTGGTAACTTAATAATACTGCTTGTCAAAACACACACATCCACAAATAAAAATAAGCACAGGTCACCAAGAGGTCCTCTTTTCTTGTTGTGTCTGACTGTCTGTGTATCTGTAAGCCAGTAACTTTATGACATGCAGCTACTCACCCTGACTTTGACACACTCCCAACTCTCTCCTATGTGTGTGTGTGTGTGTGTGTGTGTGTGTGTGTGTGTGTGTGTACGTACGTGCGTGCAGCTGCAGAGCAGACTGAAAGGATAAAATTACATACCCTTCCTCTCTCTCCCTCTCTCATGCTGTTCACCCAACTGCACTTATTTGAAGTCTTTGTAGGACATCCCAGTCTACCTGTCCAGTAATAGTTTGCAGATCGGGGGAGGTGCTGTGCTGTGTTGGTTTAGCCAGAGGCAGTAATGGAAGCCAGCAACAGTGGATGCCAGCCTTGTGATCCAAGCTACGTTATAGGACACTGTCACACCATACTAGAAACTTTAAGATAAGCTACAAAGTGTCTTCGCTCAGTTAATCCAGAGGTCCTGTGATCAAGGCCGTGGTGCGGCACACTGTCACGTTGCATTGCAAATTGTTAGTCAAGCTAGGAGCCCTCAAGGGATTTATAGAGGGGAAAAGTGTTTGCAGAACATGAAACTTTTAGCCCTGAAAAGATTTATTGCAGATTTAGCGATACTGGCTACAGTGCAGTTCACCGTTCTCGCCTCCTGTGGCTGCAGATGGTTCTTTCTGAGAAAAGTTTAATTTTCCCAACTTTTGCAGTGCAGTGGGAGTAGAGACATTGTTGAAAAATACAGCAAAATGGGTGCATGCACACACATTTGTCTGCTGTTGTCTGCTCTTACAATGAAGACAAACTATTTTCTCCAGGCATTCATTCCAAAGCTTGCATGGGAGAAGAAGAAGCCTGATGGTAAGTTATGGTTTTTCTATGCGTTTGGCCTCCAATAACTCTATAGAGGACATGGGTTTAATAGTTTCACATTTTTTTAATTTCACATCATGATGTTGATGATTAATCATCTTCAAATGAAAGTAGAAATGGAAGAGATTTAAAATAACAATGTTTTGAATATTTTCTCCTGTTTTAATCGGAGATCCCAATATGGGAAAAGATTCAAAATGATCCCCTTGAACAAACAATTTGGCATTTTTGGAAATATTTTTATTTTCTATCTTGCCGTAGGACTAAATGAGAAGATACTACTCTCATATCTATGTGATAGATATGAAGCTACAACCAGTTAGCGCAGCTTAGCATAAAGGTTGGAATTAAGGGAAAACAAGGTGCCTGGCTCTGTCTTAAGTACCAGCACATCTAAAACTCAGTAATTAAGATGTGATATATATTAAGAACTCGTCCAGGCAGAACATAATCCCCCCAAAAAACCACAATGGACAGAGCCAGGCTTGATCTGTTCCCCTGTGTGCCATCTTTGTGCTGAGTTTAGCTAAGTGTAAAGCCGACTGGCTGTAGCTTCATATTTATATTATTATTCTATTCATTGTAGATAAATTGATTGGACAGGAACAAAGTTTCACTTGTGTCACCTTTCAATAATTTTGTTTATCAGAATCATGATGATAAAAAAAAGCAGCAAAAGCATCAATTGCTATTGCCTGTCATGGTTTCAACCAGCATGTTTTTTTTTTTCTTTCTTTGTTCTCTACAGTCTGAACACAACCTCTTTTTTTCAGAGTCACTCGAGCTACAGACCCCTGACCTCGTTTCCTCAGGTTGATTGTCCAGATACAGTTGATACTCAGTCACTGCCTCTACCTTGCCGCTGTTCTCTCCATCCCTCCTTCCCTCCTTCCCCATCAGCCCTCTTCCTCACCTCTTCCTTTCCAGCTGCACCACTTCTCTCTCCTTCCATCCTGCACCACCCATACTTCCTAAATCCTCTGAAGGCACCTCCTTTCTTTCATCCTTTTGTTACTTTTGTTACTTTGTACCATTGTTAGTTTTAGACCTTGAGAGTGAGGAAATTTTGAATACCATAACAGGCGCCACTCTTGCCAAAGCCACCAGACTCTATTTGTCGAAAGTAATTTTATAGTCATAAAACACACTTTAATATTTAAACTTAACAGAAAAACAAAATTAAACATTTTGATTCATCCGCTGTTTAGTTTGGAATAAACCCTTAATTCAAAGCATTAGATGTGAAAACGGCTTTGGCGGGCGGGGATTTTTAATTAAACAAAAATGCCAGCTGCAGTGGTCTCGCTCAATACTGGACCTATTTCAAAAATTGTCGTCCCCATTAGTCACTTAGCCACAAAAACATGAGGAAACAGATGGAAGTTACCCTTTAAGGGGAGGGTAATGCTTGGGGATACGGATGTAGTTATGATAGTAAATGTAAGGCTTAAGCCAAGGGGATGCATTATGTCAGGGTACTCGCATGTGTATAATACAAACATATATGTGTTGACACCATCTTGTTTTGTTGAGAATGCTGTCTTTGGACTTCACACCTGAGATTCAACAAATATATAATTCAATAAGTCCAAGTTTATTTTATGTAGCATAACATTATTGCTACACACCTTTAGTACATACTAAGGCAAATTCCTTGTATGTGAAAAATATATGGAACTAAACCTGATTTTGTTTCTTATCATTGTAGAGTATATGTTGTATGGACAGTGTCTCCCAATCAGGCCTCCCCACAGAAATGGCTGGGCCCGATAAAGGTCCAGTAAATGGACCCTCAGTCTCCTTTAGTCATATCTAAACATGCGTATGCTGTCACTCCCCTACATAAACACATGAATGTCTTCACTATTATCGACATCCTCCTCTTTCTCACAGGTGGGGGCTCCTTCACTGACGCTAGCTGTTTCTTTGCTAGTAAAGTTAGCTGTAATGTTCATCTTCAGACTGGCTGGGAGCAGCTTTCTGAGCTGACTGAAAAAAGTTTGTCATTACAGTATAATTTGGGTCTAAAGCCCTCGCCAGCCCCCTCCTTTTAAGTTATTTTAGATCAGTAAATTTCTCAGGTCATTCGGCCGAAGCCACACACACACCAAAAAAAGACCATTACTGCCAGTAGAGGGAGTTTTCATTATGAAAACTGGCTATTTTACTCCATAAAAAAAATCTTTTTTTTGTCGTTTTAATAAGAAGAGGTGAGTATTTTGCTACAAAAATGGTATCATTGGTTTGTTTAGCATTGCCTGTATTTAGCATGAACATGACTATTGGCCTTCATGGGCCCCCTTACAGACGGGGCCCCAGAAAGCTTTCCCCTTTCATTCCCCTTATGGGCGGCCCTGCTCCCAATGATAAATTGACTGTAATTTGATGGCTCAGCCAATGATGCTATTTATTTTACAGTCAAGCTCTTCTGGGATTGTACAGTAATGTATAAATGTATTGATTGGGGGGAAAAACATCCTTATTGCGTGTTACTGTAGATGGCAGAATCACTATTAATGCAGTGCTTGTGTTGCAAATTTTGCTCACTCAACTGCAATTTAGCTTATTAATTAGCTTATTACAGTTGGTTTAATTTCAATTGGTCCCAGCTAAATATACAATAAATTAAATTGTTTTGCAGCAGACTTCCTGATGTTAAAGGTTCCTAACATAAAATGACCTATCTTAACCTCTAATAGCACCACTTCAACCACCATAATTATACTCTCATCCCATGGGAAACTCTGTTGGCATCATCCACTGCACTAGCTGGATAGATAGTTTTGCTGTTGTTGTTGCATGTTGTGTTGGGATTTTAAAATCAGTTACACGAAACACAGTGGGGTCAAAGGGGTTTCTCAACTATTCAAAAGAATAATTAGCTATGTAGCCTGATCAGTGATGGCCACAGAAAAGGAAACCCAAAATAAAAATATACGACACAGTGATAAACGATACAGCAGCTGCAAAGTTGGTGCCTGAGCAAAAGGGTAAAAAAGGCATGAATTACTAAGAAACTTAGGATCTCATGGATTCCACTTGATGTTTTGTCTGTGTAAACAGGAAGATTATTGATGAGAGGCTGTTTAGAAAAACTGTGTCCTGTGTGCATTTTAGGAGCAACTCAGCAAATGGGACATTAAGGAAAGAAATGTGGCTCTATATCTTGAAAAAAAGACGGTGTTCCTCTTTGGGCCCAAAGACATGAAAATTAATTCTAAAATGTGACTTTGTTCTATGAGAGACAGGTTGGGTGGGAGTTCAAAAGCTTTCTGTCTCTGGCTGATACAGTGTTAGTTAACAGGACTAACAAAGGGATGTATTTCTCACAACATGCACCTGCGCTCGACTTGTCAGGAAAAGAAGACTTGTGATATTTTCTTTTAAAAGATTGAAACTTTTTTTTTTTGTTTTAAGACCGCTTTCATTCAGGTCCCTCCTAGACACCTGCTCACCAGAACAGTCAGGTGTGCTGAAGGCCTGCGGTTCCTTTTCATACCAACATCCTTGAGAAACTTTTTCTTTTGACAGACACTAAGGTTCTCTCTCTGTCTGTATCTGTGTCTCTGTCTCTCTCCCAGGTGCTCTCCCAGTCACTGTGAACATGGAGGGAGATGCACTCAGTCATGGAGCACCTTCCACTGTAACTGCTCAAACAGTGGCTACAGAGGAGCCACCTGCCATAGCTGTAAGCAACCAGCAACAGGGCATCTGCAGATCTTGAAAATATACTGATGAAAGTAGAATTTATTAAAGTGTTGAAATATAATTATATAAATTATATATATATAAAATTTAATGATCTTATTTTCGAGCATCGTTTTGCTGTAAGGAAAGTCTTTTAGTCACTTTAAAGGCTAATGCAAATACACACTTAGATAATTAAAGATGCATAAATTGATTTTTGTTTTTGGCCACTTGGGGGTAGCACAACAAGCTGTAAACACAGTACTGACTATTATCACCTTATAAAACAGTTAAATGTGTCAGCAAACAGCTGCCCATTTATCCATTTAGAAGACATAAAGACTTTAAAGTCGTTTTAAGTTGTATTTCTGGCTACCTACAGTATGTCAAATATTCACCCTGTTGTAGCTCTGTTTTTGGTCTCCACCAACTCATGATCTAAATATATCACTCCTTATTTGCTAATGCTCAGCTATGCTCACCAGTTCATAGCTACTTTTGTCTGCTGTTTGGTGCTGGGCAGGTAGTGTACAGTGACTCCACCAGGCTTTTTTTTGGCCTGTGAACGGTGAGCGTGAAACAAAACTGTAAAAATGTGTGCATTCAAACCAAAACAATTAGCTGAAAGATACTAAAATGCTCTGTAGAGCTGAGGTGAACTGCAGAGTGGGGTGATAATTGACTGTGTTCATCACTATGAGCAACGCCTTTTACAAACACATAGTTGTCCCACCCATTGTTAAAAGTTCAAGTTCACGAGAAAGTGGATAAAAGTATGGGATTTCAGATTCTACAGATGGTGGTTTTTAAATCCATCACACTCTCATTTCTTTGAACTTTATTTGATCATTTACATAAAAATGAAAAAGCACTTGAAAGCTGAACTGAAACTTTAAACTTAGCACATACTTGAAAAATAATGGAGAATTTGTGTTCAAAGAGCTTGTATCTCCAACGCGAGGGTATGAGTTATGTTTATGCTGGAAAAATCTAATTTGATTTTCTCCTTTAACATACAGTAGAAGCTCATAGGAGTGAAATAAATTTTATGAGCTATGTGATTTTCCTATAATACAGTACAGTTGAGAACATATTTCACTCCATTTCGCTATGTGATATTATTATATTTAAATTTATGTTTTGCTGATGCTGAGAACACGACAGGCAATCACTTTAACATTTACTGTGTCTTCAATAGCTGAAAAAGCAAAATACAATACCGTACACTGAACTAGAGCCATCAGTTTTCACCATATTGTCTGTCAGTGCAACATTTGATGTTCAGCTGGATATGAAACATCTAACAAATTGTGAATGAAGCCTTTGATTAATAGAGAATCAGATTAATACAGTATTCTAGACATGTTTTCATTGCATATGCTTTTGTAATAGTCAGACTCCATGTCCCCTAACACTTTTTTCCCCCACCTACTCCATTGTTACAGAATTTTAATTAGCTGTGTTCAATTGGGAATAGACTAAATAAATGGTGGTACTTTATTATGCTGATTAAATTAGACTTGCATTTAATTTTAAAGTATTAAAGAGTCTCATTTTTGACTTTCTGACACATGCAGTTGGGCCCTTACCTCTGGTCTTCTTATTTTACTTGTGCATTTATTGTGTGATATGTATGTTTTTGTGCGTGTGTTTCACTAGCACTAGATTTGTCTATAAAATGATGTGACAGGCTGCTTTTCACTCAAGTCCCATCGGACATGCTGAAGCAGAGGTTCATGCTGAGATTAAACACCCATCATACTCCCTTTGCCACAGACAGAGAACAACTTAAAAAACTGTCAAAGATGTCAATTGCAGAACAACAGTCTGATTTAAAGAAAGGCGTCAAAGTGAAAATGCCTTTCATTGGTCGGTTTTGAGATATGACATTACTTTTCTAAACTATGACTACTGCAGTTTTATAAAATACACAAAACTATAATGAAAACATGAAAAATAGTGATGGCTTTTTTCTCAGAATCATACATTACCTGTAGGCCTGTGGTAACTCATGGTTAAGTTTGCACCAATTTTGGCAAGCTGTCTCTCAACAGAAATAGCCTGGTTGGTAACACATGATGAAGAAATAAAGTAAAGAAATAAACTCAGTCCACTGAGAGAACGCTGAAGAAACAACAAAGGGATTTTCACCCACATCCCACTTCAGCAAACATCAAGCAGGAGGCAAAGCAAGTGATGTGAACTTCTTTCGGCTTGTTTAGTATTTTGATTTGAAGAGGTGTACGATGTTTCCAGGTGTAGCTCATTATGAAAAAGAAGCAATTGAGAACACTCTTAAATCAAGTTTTGGATGTGGAATCATTTTACTGGGGTCAAAGTATTGGTAAACAACAGACATGCATGTGGATACAGTCAAATAAATTAATATTGATATGTTAATGAAATGCAAAAACATAAAAACTTGCTCATTAATTCTGAGAAATAGTTGAAGTTATATTTTCAAGCAAATATTCCAGACATTCTGTGGTTCTGCTGCTTTTTGTCACAGCTTCTTTAATGACTGTCCTGCCTGTATAGGGTTGATTGGCTCCATAGACAGCAACAAAAGATATATCATGTATCATTGTAAAATGTATTATTTTACTGTGAAATGTTTGAGCATTTGAGTACAATAGATAGTACAATTAATTGAATACAATTAAATAGGCTACTTCGGTTACACATTGTGTTGCAGGAATTTATCATTTCTCACTGTGGTAGTTGGTAAAGGACACGAAGACACAAAGAAAAGACATCGAAGCGAAAACTGAGACACATTTATGAACTGAAACAGTTTTGTCAACCTCTGACTAACATCTATGTCGCCAGGGTTTGTATACATTTATATTTCACGAGTTGTATGTTTTTATGCAAAAAACCTCATTTCAATAATGTGAGTAATATGTAACATTTGTAAAATGACGGATAAACTCCATAGCATCTAGGGTTGTTGGCTTATTGGTATGACTAACGCTATTTTATGAGAGACTGCTCACCGCTCCAGCTCCATAGGTCCAGCTGCAGCCCAGCTCAGGTTCAGCCCCACCCCCTAACCCTAACCATAACCCTAACAAAACCACTAAGTCCAGCGAGGTGGATCTGGCTCTGCAGTGAGCACCACTTATTTTCTTGAAGTGAAAAATTATGTTTAATTTACGTCAAAATTCCCATCACCGACAGCACTTAAATTGACCAATCAACAGAGAGTTCAGAGTTGGTACATGTGCACACCAGCCCCTTTTCAAGCAAGTGCACACCTTCATAATGTAGGTTTGCACAGACATTTACGTGTGTCTTCGGAGAAGCATAATTCCAGTTTAAAAGTTTGCTATAACGGCACTTTGAGGCTTGTAATGTCAGCATGCTAATGTGCTCACAGTAAAAATGCTTACATCCTGTTCTTTTGCAGGTATCGGGTTTGCTGTGTCCATCATCTGATGCCTTTGCTAAATAGCACAAAACTCAAAGGCTTGGAATCAATCAGTATGGAATCAACCTCTGTCTATAGAGAATTTCATGGCACTCTATCCAAACATTGTTGAAATAGGCTATTTTGACCCATAGTGGACTAACATTGCTATCCATACCACTAGCAAGTCATGATGTTAAACATTAGTTCTTAACATTAGCTATAACAGCCAGCCTTAACTGACATTTAAATGACATTATTCATTTCACCCATGTATCTTCAGTAGAAATGGTCATTATGAGGAAACGGATGTTCAAAGTGGAAGAGAAATGTCTACATTTGGCCAAGTTGGCCACAGTTGTGTTAACTGCAGACTACATAGGCACAGTATTTAAGTTAAAGAGCCACCTAAACATAAAGTACTCTATTTTCTGCACAAATCTAATATTGAATTTTCTCATGAGAAATTGTTGAGCACTGTGGGATGAAACCATTCCCTCACAGCTTCTTATATTTAATCTTGAGATAAAATACAATATGATATAAGAAACACTTGTTTGTTCTTATCAGTTCTAAATATTGCTATATAGGTCAGAACATTTTGAACCAGAACGAAAAACTTCTTATTAGACTCAGAACAAAATCAAAAATCATTCAACTCCCTCCTCTGCATTATCAGAAAAAAATGGCAGAAATTAAAAGCTGAAAAGGGTAGAGAGAAGAAGAAGATGAAACCAAAAGAAGAAACAAGGATTGGAAGAAGTCATACAGAGAGAAATATGAACAGAGTGAGGTTAGGAGCAAGAGGAAGACATACGGCAGAGGAGATGACGGCAGAGAGCATGTCAGAGAAGTCCTGAGGCAGACTGTTCTTTCTACATAAATGGATTTTAACCTATAGATTGCCTGCAGTATTTTCGGTGAGTCCAATTAGAAATTAAAGACATTCTGGCTTTGATTTGACTGCCAAGCATTGATTTAATTTTTCCACACTCCGGTGGTGTGATCAGCTCCAGGATGGATCAGAGCCAACTCAGTTTCCCCCCTATGAGCGCGCACACACACACACACACACACACACACACACACACACACACACACACACACACACACACACACACACAC
>JBBPCS010002433.1:0-13517 GCA_037974645.1 Hollardia meadi
GTGTGTGTGTGTGTGTGTGTGTGTGTGTGTGTGTGTGTGTGTGTGTGTGTGTGTGTGTGCGTGCGTGCGTGCGTGAGCTGCAGAGAACAGGCAGAGTGATAACGGGCTGCGCTGCATGATCAGCAAGGCTATTTATAGGTCTGTGGAAACAGGCAAAGGAAGATCAGCAGTAGTGCAGACCTGTGCGATTATCAGCCTTAATATAGTCTGATATTCTACCCAGTTCAGTAGAGAGGGGCATTTGTGTGTGAGTTTACATCGATCAGCCACAACATTAAAGCCACTGACGGTTAAAGTAAATAACATTGATCATCTCGCTACGGTGCAATATTCTGCTGGGAAACCCTGGATCCTGGCATTCATGTGGATGCCACTTGACACAAACCAGGTCAAGCACACCCCGATGACATTGGTCTCGACCTGGCCTCAAAATGCCCCAGATCCAAATCTGATTGAGCTACATGGGACCTGTCGACCCATGGTTCCCATCAGGGAGTGCTGTTGGCATGAGGGGGTTTACTTTGTCTGAAACAATGTTTGGGTGGGTTTTATGGGTCAAAGAACATCCACATGAACACCAGGACTCAGGGTTTCCCACTAGAACATTGTACTGTAGCCATGATCAATGTCATACACTTCATCTGTCAGTGGTTTTAATGTTGTGGCTGATCGGTGTATGTTTGTGCCCATATGAGAACTACATTCAAGCAAGTGGAAAGTTTAGGGATGGTAACGAGGAAAGATCTTCATATGCAATGCATTAAAATAAGTATTATAACCTCAGCATGCTTCAAACTACATTTGTTTCTTTTCAAATTTCTTGTTTAACAAGACATACAGAACTCACACATACACTCACAAGAACATTACTCCAGAACCCCTCCCTGGCCCACTCACTTACAAACTCAAGTGGAATGCAGCTATTCATTTCCAAAAGCTGTCTAGCTATGGGGAGGTGGGAATCAAACTTCCACGACGCCGCAGTGCACTTCCTGGCAATGCACAAAGCTATCTCCAAAAACCTCTTGTGGAAGTTCCTTAAATGTGCACTAATGATTGTAAAATTCCCCAATAAGTAAATTTGCGGATCCAACGGGAACAAATTACATTTGTTTCTGATGAGTCATACGCATCTGGCAATAAAAAAAAAAAACAACTCTCTGAAAGAAGTTATGTACTGATAGGCCAGGTGTGAGGTGGTGTGAGAGAGGGCACGATTTAATACTTTAAACTTCTCTTTCAAGCACCCTTTTTTCATTCCTTGTACAACTACCTGTGGCAATACTTTGTGTGCGCATCCACGTGTAGGAGTAAAAAGTAAGTAAATGTACTTAGCCAAATTGTACAAAGTTACACAGAAGTTAATCAAACAGGCTGAGATACTTTTCATCCTTTGGTTACTTCCTCGTCTCATTGTCTCTAAGCAGATCAGTGCCGAGGTCTCACATTACATCCACACCCTCCATCACATCGGAACAGCTCATGCTGACTCACTAATAAATACTTCAGGGCTTTTAGCCTTGTGCTTGTTAGCATTGTTGTACTGCTTAAATGTTTTGCAGTGACACATGTGTACAACTACAGTTCAGTTTTCCCACAAGACCAACAATGAGTAGCATCATTGTGTAACAACAGTGTTTGCTGCTACCCACAAAGCTGTTATTCACCTAACCTTAAACACATTTACGGGCCACGTTTGCATTTGGCTACATCTCAAAAAGGTGTTTCCATAATTGATACTGTAAAGAATCTCTCTCTGTCTCACCAGGTATGTTTCCATATTAGAAGTTCATACTGGGGTTTTTTTGTACACAAAAGGAGCATTTAAAGAAAAAAAAAAAGAAGTACATTCCAAAATATTTTCTGAAATCTGGGAACAAACACAAGTTATAAGCACAGCGACAGCTTAACCAGATTATCTAAACCCCTTTTATAAAATAAATATAAAACACCACCGCGATGTCAATAATAACCCTTCATTATAGTAAAACTGTGTGAGTGCATGCAACTGCAAGTATTGTAGCTCCAACCTGAAACCAGAAGTCAGACTGTAAACTCTGACAGATGTTTACAACGGTCGCGATGGGTAATCAAGTTTTTTTTCTTCTTCCAAACAGGCTTGAAAGATCTTCCGTGTTCTCAGATCTCAGGAATTACTTGAGGGGGAACAATGATCTCATAACGAATCCGATGGTCAGAGCTGCTAAAATAAAGCCCCGCCTGTTTTAAAACCATAGTTTTTCTTAAACGGGGTTCTGCAACATGTTTCTATGCTAAACTGTCAGACTTGCTAGTATTAAGTGATGCAAGTTTCCTACACTTGCAAGTACAGTACATGCAAGTCTTACTAAAACTTTAAAAAAGATGCATTACAAGTTCCAAAGGGTTTTCAACTGAGCCTCTGGCATGCTGTTTGGATTCTTTATAAAGCATTTTTGAAATGGGCAAGTGCAGTCACTCACAGCCATAAACAGTCAACCTCTGAGCAAGGGACAGAGCAAAAAAAATAAAAATCATATCATAAAAAAAACATATTAGCAACTATCAGAAGTACCCTTCCTGAGTTGATTCTGCTATAAAGAAAATAATAAATGGCACCAAGACTGAATCGTGTTCTGCAGGGAAGCAGCAGATGCTTCTGCATGGGACCAATATAGAAAATAAAGACCTGCATGCTCTTCTGCGTCAGCTGGAAGTATCCTCAGTTACTGCCACAGAGCTTCATGACGAACAGCACAAGTCCAGTCAGGCATAAAACAAACACTGCAAAAGTGCACAAAATAATATATATGAATATTTATTCCTGGAGCCCTAATTATTGAAGTCCAACTGATTAACTCATGAAACTAAAGACACCGCTTGATGATGATTTATGAAGCAGCTTTTACATGATGCAATAAAACTTGAAGATAAGTTGCTGTCATATTTTGATTCTATTTAATGGTGGCATTGTTCCAATGACACTTTCGTTTTGTAATGTCGGTTTCCCCGACAGCGAGTTGTGGCCACACCTTCACCTCTCAGCTTCTACTCTCCCTCTAAGTCTGCGTATTTATAGTCTTCGTGGAACATTTACCTCAGTGTGAAGTTTGACAGCAAGCTGGGATTCATAATTCAATCAATTATCAGTTGTCAATGTTGTAGTATAAAGAGTGAGAAAGTCCGCACTTGGAGGAGGTTGGGGTGGGGGATGGGTCAAACAAGCAGTGGACCTTGACCCAGGAGACCAGAGATCGCGTCCTGCGTGAAACGAAAAGTTGATACTGACTGTTGTTAATGCTTGTCCATAAGTTAAGTTACCTAATGTTTGAACCACATGACATACGTAACATAACTAAACTGATTTTAACTCAAACCATGATGTATTTTTTCCTGAACCTAACCAAACTGCAACCGTAGGTCACGTGACAGAGACAACAAATGTCACACGACGAAAGTCACCTGACACACGAAATGACCTCAAAAGTGGCGTGCTATTCATACGCCATCGCACGAGATCACGTTGGCTTCAGAAATCATCAACAAGTAAAGGTGAAAATATGAACACTTTTGTATTTATAGTCAGAAAGCAATGAAACAGAACCAGTGTTCCCTGATGGCAAAATATACTGTGTCTTGTCATCATGTCAGTAATACACGCATAAATGTGTGTAATAAATAAACGTAATAATTAGCTGCCCATTTATTGAATAATATACAGTAAAAACGGTTCCAGCAATGCACGCGGTCCAGAAAGAGTAAAATTCAAACGTCCCATCCACATTTTTCCAAAAGGAATGCAAGTCTCATTCATCTGTGTTTATGGAGCAACCCATTGACACAGAAGGCAATAAAGTGGTGAGAAGCTCTTCAATTTAAAAGTAGTGCAGACGGAGAGGAGCCAGTGGGTGGTTGAAGAGGTAGGGACTCTGAGGCCATGTGAAGGCGAGGAAGAGGAGGGACTTTAAGAAATTGGATGAATTAATGATGAATGTGCAGGAGCGTGCATGTGTGAGAAAGACGCACAAAGTCACACACAAAGAGAAAAACACAGCAGAAGAGGTGGAGAACACACGGAATGAGAGACCCAGAAATAGTCAGTGTGAAAGAGTGTGGAAAGAGGCTGAGATGGGCTCAGTGCCAGCAGTGTCAGAGCAGCAGAGACACGGCTGTATCAGTACTAGGTTGGCTTGGATGACAGCAACTGGGAGGTTTGTGAGTATTTTGCATGACAGACAAGGTTTATACTGGCACTGAGGCTATATCATACAAAAAAAAACAAAAAACCTAAGCTAACATAAACTGTCATCCAATCAAGTTCATGTTTAGCCTTTGTGGCACTATCTGAAATTTGTATTTGAAAATGCTCAAGGCTTATGTGAGCTGTTAACTTTCGTTCACCACAGTGCCACTTTTAGTTTAGGGCTAGAACTCCGTTTTTGTTTCCCTCCTCATCCAGAAACAGCCACTGAGAGAGGAAGCTGAGGGGAATGAAAAAGAGAAGTGCTGCTGCTGCTGTTTGGCAGTTCTTAAACCTGGACTATGGGACTTTTTTCATGTCAGCGAACGTCCGTTACCTTGACGCCCTTTCCAAATGAGATCGTACAGTGCTGATTAAGTCGATCACTGCCAGATAAATGTCTTTGTATTTCACAGCATAGCAGAGTTTTTAAACCGGCGTCAGTGGCGAATTTCCTGCGCTGGCTCGCCGGTGTGTTTGAGCAAAGATTGGTTTTCCAGAGTAGAAGGGGGGAGCAACCCTGGTGACGGAGTACGCTTCAGTATGGGCTCCAGGCTACGGCAACTTGAAATAGCCTGTGGCGTCATAAGCACGTAGACAGTGCTTCAGACAGACTTCAAGAAGCCATCGGATTTGGACCAAGCCATGTAGAGGTCTGTGTGAAAGAAAATCGAACCCAGGACCTTCTTGCTGTGAGGCGACAGTGCTAACCACTGCACCACTGTGCCGCCCTCATAAATATGAATATTATAATCCATGTCTGCCCTTAAATACTCATAAATCCTAAACTCTGGACCAGTAAATATGCTGGAACCAGGAGACGATTAGCCTAGCTTAGCACAAACAGGACAGGAGGCAGCAGGGGAAAACAGCTAGCCTAGCTCCTTCTAAAGTCCAGCATCTATCCTTACATCCACAGCTCAATAATTGATTTTTACCATACAATCAACCAATACATTGTAAAAATGACAATGAACAATGAATCTGGAGTCTTGTCATGACTGTCAAGTTGCCAGGTTTGTTCGATCATGCCTGTAGAGATCCATACAAAGTGCTCACCAACTTCATCTGGCAACGTGAGCTACAGCTGAATTAAACCCAAATAATACAACATGTTTGAACAGAGCTAGGCTAGTGATGTCCCCCCCGCTTTCCGTCTTTTTGCTAAGCTAGGCTAACCACAGACAACAAGTCTGTATTTTAAATCACATTTCATATTATAATTACAAGCGGGATTTGATCAGATCATTCAGATTTTGCTAGCATGATAAGCTGTAGCCCTATGGAGCTTTAGAGCTTTCCCCATAACTCGCTTACAGGTGTAGGACACGGAAGAATGAAGAATTCTGGATGAGTTATCAGGATCACAACTTGGGAAATTACTTTTTATTTCACTGTCTCTGTAACACAATTAACCGAGACTGGTTTTGATGTTTTCTTGGAAAGAAAGCAAATAATAATTTTTCCAAAAATGTTTAACTTTAATGTATTGTTGGTTTGTTTGGAGTTTCTATAAGTTTCTTTACTCCCCATCAATCTATTTTCTGTGTTCTTAAGCAAAGAAATGAAAGTGCAGCATCTGCCAGTCGGGTTTTCTCTCCTAACTCTGTCCAGGTGACTACAGTAAAAAGGCTTTTATGTAAGTGTTTGAGAACTTGCAAGTTGCAACGTTGCCAGAACAAATCTCCAGCCTGCCAGAGAAAGTGTGTGCATGAAAAGTGAATGAGTAATCTGCTCCAATCTCCAATATTACTGTCAAGGTGCCTTTGCAGCATAAGAAGATGTTGCACTGCAAACAGCATGATCTTGTAAGGTTAAGGATAAGGTTGGTGTCAGGCTGATAAAAACCGTGCACTGAAGTGACAATAGATAGGGATTCAAATCCCTTCTGTGATGTCCAATTAAAATGCCAGAAACAAAGAAAAAATATATAAATAAAGCCAAAAGGTATGGAAACCAACCATTAACATAAATAAATATGGACGTGTCTCCACTTCCTCCCATTGTACAAAAATGAAGCCAAAATATCCCGGATATGAGCGCTGCCATCTTGTGCTGCTGACGTCATTTGGAGCCAGAGTCTGCGCAGTAGTGATTGGTCGGTGGAGCCGTGGTATCGAGTTCCCACCCATCGACCCTCCTGACTCAATCGCGAGCACGGCTCAGCTGTCGATCATTAAAACCAAACTTATCAGAAAACCGAACACTTGAACATACATCGACGTGATAGGAACAACCTAAAATGACAGAAACCAACTTGGGGAGAAATTTATTTGACGTGTACTTTGACGTTTTAATTTGGACCATGTCCTATCTGGTAACGTTGAGGGGGAGGGGTTTATGACTATATGCAACCTGCCACCAGGGGGTGATCCAGATGTTTTGGCTTCACTTTTGGAGAACCCTCGTGTCGTCCATCTTTATATACAGTCGATGGTACCAACTGCGTGTTTTTGGGCATGACTCAAGCATGTTCTTTAAGCCCCATCCAGAAACGTGCAGTTAAAGGTGGAGTTCTAAAACAGAATGCCAAGATAATCCCTGAGTGAACCCTGTTTCTGTGTGTGTGTGTGCAGTGTGAGCCGGCACTGACATGATGTCATGTGACAGATCAAGGTCGTTGTGAAACAATCATGAAAGAGTGGCTCCAGTTATTGATCCTGCACAGATAATAACAAACACTGGAGCACAGGAGGGTGTGCACATGCACTTATACTAAAAACTACCAGACACACACATGCATACTCTCCCACGCTGTGTGTGTTCATGCTATCTTGCCTTTTCACATGAGGTCTTAGAAATTTGAAATCGCATGTGTAAGGTATTAGCAAGGTACCCCACAATCTGTTCTGTATACAGGCCACATTGCCTGTAAGATTTTACATCGGGGAAAGAAATGACCTCACGCACGTGTACTGCTCTATTGATGTCTTAAGAGAGGTGACAGACTTCATTCAACACCTACAACCTGCTCAGCTTTAAAATATCTAAAATATCCCGGATACAAGCACCGCCATCTTGCGCTGGTGATGTCATTCAGATCGAGTCTGCGCAGTAGCGACAAGGCAGCGGAGCCACGGTATCAAGTTCCCGCCCATACACCCGCCCGCCCAATTGAGAGCAGGGCTCAACTGTCAATCATGACATTTCACCCCATTTATATACCATTAAATAACTAATTAAAACCAAACTGATCAGAAAAATGAACACTTGAACAAACAGCAGCGGGATAAGAACTACCTAAAATGACAGAAAATATCTTTGGGAAAAATTATTTTAAGTTGTACTTTGAGTTTTTAGTTTGGCCCATGTCCTACCTGAAATCATTGAGGAGGAGTTTATGTCCTATACTGCAGCCCACCACCAGGGGGCGATCGAGATGTTTTGGCTTCACTTTTGGGGAGCTCTCATGTCGTCCATCTTTATTCAGAGTCAATGCTCCTGACGTGTAACCACTAAGGTAATAACACAAGCTAATACAATAATAATTTGGCACATATTTTCTAATATTAACACTTAAATATCCAGGGCGCCACATTAGCATCAAGCTTTTGGTAGATTGAGCTTTAGAAAAAAAAAAGCATCTACATGATCCAGAAATGCTGTTTGCTGTGCTTCTGAGAAAGATAGAAAGATTTGCTTCTCAGGCTTTCATGGATAAAATTAGCACAGGGTGGCAGCTGAAAACACTGTTGGACACTCGGCGGACGTTCTAGTGTTACACTGTTTTTGAGAAAGAGGTTACGGAGTTCAACTAGAATCGAGCCATTCACAAGTCATCGGCCGCTGCCAACATGTTCTCCTTCTGCATCTTCCACAATGTGACGTGCCGCTGTGTCCTTATGCAACTCTGCCAATGTCAGTTATAAATAGGAGTGTAGCCCGGAGTGCTCACACCCCAAAACACACACACACGGATACACACACACACGCATGCTGGGGAACACATTCTGCATATTAATGACTCAGCCTTCATATTCAGCTGTTGTTATTCGGTTTGACGGTTTTCATGGCAAAACATTGTTAATATTTAATAATTCATACTTTGCACTGAATGGTTGAATAACAGCGTGGATTTCCTCACATTTTGTGGACAGTGACAGTGGGGGATCAAAACGTGGTTTGTGAAGCTGCAGTATATTAGGCAGTCTATAGGAAGAGAAAAATCAGGGCATCTCAGTTCACTGAGCTCCACTGAACTTTGTTTGGACATCTTAACTCAGCTTGAACTTTAATGTGGCCAGGCTTCTTTTTTAATCATATCTGTTTTTTTTCCCCCTCTGCAAATCTGTCTCTTGTAGACTCACAATCTTTTCTTCTTGGCCTGCCTTTATCTCTGCAGGCTGGCAATCCTCTGTGTATCTGTCTCTTCAACTCGTGCCTCTGTTGGATACTGAGCACTTCTGAAGGCTCTCAACCTTTCTCTCGAGGGAGGGAGAAACAGAGAAACTGAGGGTTTGGAGGCGGGAGGGGAACTGAGAAAGAGGATTGAAGTGTGTTTTGCTGTCAGGATTTAAAAATGAACACTGACTTATTTCGTCAGTGGTTCACTATTCCACTACTGTTTCAGTGGATTCTAACCATATATCTTCAGTGCTCCTCTCGGATCCTGATAACCGAAAACTAACCAGGGACCCGAGTGGAGCTGGGTCCAAATTCTATTCTAGGTGTGTGAAGTCAGGTCTTGGGTCTGTCAATATGTCTGCTACTGAATGGATCAAAGTGTATTGATCACATGGTGTTTTTCATAATCATCACTAATCATTTAGTCTATGTAATGTCAAAATATTGTGAAAAGTGATGTCTACAAATTGCTTCTTTTGTCCAACCAACAGTCCAAAGACTCTTCATTTACTGTCATACATGACAAAGAAAAGCAGCAAACCCTGATATTTAAGAAGCTGGAACCAGCAAATGTTTTGACATTTTTGTCATAGTGATTAATCAACTATGAATATTTTGGCAACTAATTTTCTTTTGATCGATTAATTGACTATTTGTTGCAGCTCTGTTTGAGGCTAGGCTTGAGAGTGTTGTTCTCTCTCTCTATTTGGGTCTGTTCAGGTCGACCATATTTTGGATGAGGTCCAGTTATCGTCAGGTTTACTCCGGATCTGGTCGGGCTGTCTTTAACTCTATCCACTGGTTAAAGGTGCAGAACCTGATCAAATGGTGAAAATAAAGCAGTTCAGGTAATACAGTATATACACTGTGGAGTTAGCAGAGTTCACCCAGATATGTTGTGCATATCCTTAAGGCCTAACAAAGCAATACAGTTCATTCCTGATAAAACATTTGCAAAGACAACTAAATTGGAATATTTTGAAAGCTGTATTTATCTTATCTTTTTTTTTTTTTTTTAAATCTTTCATCTATATTGGATAGAGGAAGGCTGAAATCTGACCAGCAGTTGTTGTGACCTTACGGTGTGCGCTGTAACCATTCAGTGTTGGTATTTTAAGTTTTTAACTTGCATGCACCACAGACTGGCATTGTTGTCCTTTTTCAAATACAGCATGTGGTACAAACAAAACAAGGACCCACCCGTTTAAAACATTGCTCCATAGCACCACCTGTGGTCAAAAACTAGACAGGGTACCTTTAAATAATAAACATTGTGACATTGGTTCATTCTGTACTAAATACAGTATGTAACTAGAATAGCACTCAGTAGAGCGCATACCGCCGCCAAGGCCCAACAGCCCTCTGCAGCAACTCCTGACTCTGTTAGTACCTTACTGAATCCAGATTAACTTAGCTACACATTGGTGGTAGCTGCAGGTTTCTAGCACTATTTGTTACCGTACAGCAGCCAGGAAAAGACGACCCCCCCTATGAAAACACGTTTAAATCTTCTAGATACAGATTTTTATTTGGATCCTCACTAAATTGTACACACTCATAGATACCAGCCCTCTAAATATGCCTGATTTTTTGCATTGCATTATTCCCCGGAAAATTAATGAAAATGTTGAAAAATGCTCAGAATGTTAAAGAAATCCGCCCCTTTATCGGGATCCGTGCCAAAATTTAATGGGTTCTTCCATGGCCCATGCCTGATCCTTCCACCAAGTTTTGTGGAAATCCAGATTTGCGTAATCCTGGTGACAAACAACAAACAAACAAACCAACCAACAAACGGACACGGGTGAAAACATAACCTCCTTGGCGGAGGTAACAAAGTTCATTGTCCATTAATTCCATGGTAGACCACACTGACTCAAAAATAACCCAATCTATATTTTAAAAAATCGAGAGATACATCTTTCGTCTTACATCCATTTGATCCTCGCATGTATAAAAGTATTTCACCACATCCTGAAAACTATAATAATAATGTAGATCTGTTTAATTATCTGTACAGCGGCATGAGGGTACACCAGGCGATGTAATGAAACCCATTGATCTGTGTGGGAACTGAATCTGAGCCCTGATGATTTGAGAACAAGCTTGATTTATCAGGAGCCCCCGACTCTTCAGGGTCATTTTTCTTTTGATTCCCCTCCTTGTCTTGAAGTGAACATGATCAGAGCACAGGGCAGTTGAAACAAAACATTGAAATCTATTTCATATGCTCAATAATTCCAGTAATTTCTCTATGATTTAGAATCATGCCAGGCCAGCGGGTGAGGTTGTGTGACTCTGACACACACACACACACACACACACACACACATACAGCTCTGGGATTGTTAGCAGTGAATTGATGTTCCAGTTCTATTTAAAGCTCCTGCCGCAGTGAGACAGATAACTTCCTTCATTAGTGATAACCTGAAATATTCAACAGGAGGCAGGCAGAGAGCCAGAAGCAGGTCGACGGAGAGAGTGGAGGGTGGAGGGGGTGGGTGTCAGAAAGCTTTCCTGGTAAGTCTCTGGTTCTACTGGTTCAAGGCATCATTAGCCGTTTCCATCCATCTGTCATGTCGTGTTGTGACGCCCGCGATCACTGCTACAGTCTCAAAGGGTCAAGTGAAGCCTAAAAGGCTTTAAATAATTTATGACCTTATTGACCTCTAATGGTGGGAGGTGTAGCAACTCCTCGCACATGGATCTCGGTTATCACAGCCCCCCCTGCCTCCATCAATTTACATCAAACTTAGAACCCAGCCTGTTCATGGAAAAAAAACAACCACATTGTCACAATAGAGACACCTTAATTAGTTAATTGCGACTGATATTTCCCCAGTGCTCCAAAATTTAGTTCAGACATTTAGAATGAGTTACTGCTGAATCTTTGGCACTTTGATCTTGTTAGCATAAAGGAGCCTAATGTCCAATTCTCACCACAGTTTGGTATCCCAAACAATTTTCCAGCAAGTTTACACATTTGGATGCCGGTTAAATCAGGGCAAAGCTTGATGTGATCGTGTGGTTTAAACCTGCAGTGTGGAACTTCTGTCTCTCTCCAGTCCCTTCTGGCAGTGAGAGCAATTACACAAACACCGTCGACACGCTTGTGAATCCACAGGCTCTTACATACTTCTACTTCATACTGAATTCTACTCACTACGGTTGCTCCCCCTTTCTGCTCTGGAAATCTTTGCTAAAACACATCGCTACCGGTGAGCCAGCGCAGGAAAGTCGCCGCCGACACCAGTTTGAAAACTCTTCTATATTGCAAAATACAAAGAGATTTATCAGCCGAATTGTGCAAATTCCTTTGGCATTCCAGGTTTAAGCTTTGTTCTCCATTCCAATTTACAACTGCAATTCCAAAAAAAGATGCGTAAAACATAAATAAAAACAGAATGCAATCATTTGCAAACAAACTGTGTTTAGCAACAACGGTTTACGAAGTGTTCCTGAGCCCATCTCCTTTATACGATCATGTGTTTGACAAAGTGGTGAACCTCGGCCCATCCTTGCTGGTGAACTCAGGGTTGTAAATGGAGAGCAGAATTTACCAACTTCCTGTGACAAAGGACGCGGTCACGCCAGACTGAATTAAGTTTAACAGCCAGACATTTCCTGCAGTACTTGGTAGAGACCATAAACAGAGCTAAAAGGAGAAAATTAGGCTTACATTCGCCAGGTGGTCCGAAACACAACTCCGTAACTGCTGGATGTGGAAATAAGCAACTGTTTGCTACAAGTTCACCATATCAACTTGAGGTGATATGTCACAACTTCTTTCTGCTGCCTCCCAGTGGCCAAAAAATGAAACCAATAGTTGTAAATCTAAAGTCAGCAGATGAGTTTCCATTGCATGATTCCACCTCAGGTGAGCCACAAATTAACTTGTGTTAAAGTTTTATTGATTTCCATTTCAGTTGTCCATTAACACACTTACACACATTTTACAGAGAGGCAAACGCTGTCATATTTCCCTGAGAATAAACACCCCCCAACATTCAGCACCTCCTGGAATATATGGTTCAATGGTTTTATCCTCACTTGCAGGTCTGGGATCAGGCCTAACAGAACCTTTCCTTTCCTCTGTCTCTGTCAGTCTGTATCAGTGCAGAGAAAAGACTCAGGGGAGTGGAATGACCTCTTTCTCTTGTAAAGATAAAAACAGAAGCAATCCACGAGCACCACACACCAAAATCTGCCTTGACATACGCCTTGCACGACACAGAGAGATGGGCTTTTCAAGGCAAGTGCCTATTCTCCCTATTCCCTATTCTCCCTCCCGAGTTTATAATGTGGTGTAATTTAAAGATAAGGAATTACTTCTTGAATAGAGGTAAAAGCATATTTGTGTTCCAAGCACTGAAACAGTGTTTTTCCTTTTTTTATTATATAAAGTGGTGCAAACACTTGTCTGTGCAGCCCAAATGCTTTGCAGCATATAATGGACAAAAAACAAGCAATTCACCAGCCAGTATTTTATTTGAACCTTGTGTATCGAAAAGCTGACCTCTATGTAACACTCACACTCACTCACACACACTGTCTGTGGGTTTTTTTAGTCTATGATTAGACACAAAAACTTCATCATAGATGGTTTAAAAAAACGTACAACATTGGAAAATAAAATTGGCCTTTGAAACCTCAATCAAAACACCGTACAGACAGTGCTTTGTTTGGTGTGAAGTATTAGTTGTGTGCATGGAAGATTCACAAATGGTGGTGGTGTACTGTTTTGTTTTGCTGAAAAAGCTGAAGGTCATTTAAAGCTTATTATAGTCTGCTGTAAGCCATTGCTAATGCACCAGGTTGTATTGAAAAAATCTGAAAAAAGGAGTAAGCTACAAAATATTTTGCATTTTATACTGATTTCTTCTTCTCAGGGCTGTTTCAGCCCTACTGTCTGTTTCCTGCCTTTTTTATTCATTATTTTACATTTTGGCTTATA
>JBBPCS010002434.1:0-13515 GCA_037974645.1 Hollardia meadi
TACTGAATAAAAGTCATTACCGATTCAATCCGTGGTGTGTTGTGCTGCTATTGGGTTCTACCATAACCCGTTACACCAAACACTAGAACTGCACACTGAGCGAATCATGCAAAATACTAATTATAAAGCTGTTTTTATAAAAACTGGGTTTGTGTGTATTTCAGTGACTCTTTCACAGCCCTAAAGTACAGCTGTTGGTTGAAGACTGCATCTGAAGTTCAGTCCTTTTTGTATTCTGGAGCTATTCAAACCCTCCTGTTATGCAGAGATTGAAACTGATGCTCTCCCCAATACTATTAGACTACTATACAAAACATTATAGAAAACTGTAATGTATGCTGTATTCTTTTAACAGATTTGCTGTCAAACATCATCAGTATTTTCAGATGCTCAGTATTAAAGGATTTTGATAGGGTGTTATGGGCATATACAGCTCATTCATGGTACACAGGCACTACATCACAGCTGGTTTTCAGTCAACGTAGCCCATCCCATCCCTCCCACAAGCACCGGGTGCCAGTGAGCCCATTCTTTACCGCACAGAAGAGAAGCAAAACTATTCGGCTTGTCCACACAGCCACGGGTGGCTTTGCTCTTATCTGGCCGAGCGTCTTTTCATGGGTGGTAAAGCTGTGGCTGGCACCGCAAACCCATTTGGGACCAACTCTGTGCCAAGGCTGTTCCTGCAGCATTCAGTCACAGATACGGAAAAACACCATACAACGTCTCTCTGCATGAGGTCTGGGTGTTGCGGGGACCGGTTGACAACACCCACAATGCACACTGGCAAAGGAAGAGAGGAGGGAAGCGATGTGAGAGAGGATAGGAAAGCAACAGAGAGAGAGTAGATGTAGAAAAGTGAGTGGATGGATTATGCAGCCCTCATTTGCCATGCCTAATCAAAATAACAATGGCTGCTTTCAAACTGGAATAATAGAGACCCATCACTCATCATAATGACTAGAAGCATGGCCTGGTCGGGCTACAGTTTGCCACAGGAACCAGGGGAGGCTCATATAGTTGTCAGTTTGTGGACTGAAGGAGCGGCTAATAAAAGCGTTGGTCTGGGCCACTGGCCTTAAAGCCAGAGGCGAGTGGACAGTTTAATGAGCTTAGAGAAGCCAGCGATACGAGGGAGTCGCATTAAATTCCACCACAGCAGTCTGACTTTGAGAAAACAAAGACAGTAAGGTGCAGATCAGTGTGAGCTTCATCTAAATTAAACAAGTCAGACAACTCTGCTCCAGCATACTGTACCGTATCCCTCTTCTTGTATGATGTATGTATGTTTATATTAGGTCAGGACTAAATGACCGCCTGTAAAGAGACCAGGAACAAACTCATTTTCCAGCCTGAAAAAGGCAAGATAGCCCAAACCTTTTAACAAAGACAGCACGGTATAATGGAGGTTTTGTAAAAACTAAAAATTAAATTAAAATGTAAATTGTAGTCCTAATAATTTTTTCTGTCTTTTGGCCTGTGTCAAGACTACAAGTGCTCCTCCTTGACCAATTCTCTGCTACCCTTTGCTACACATGAGAAACTTCACTGACCACATTGTGTAGCTTTGCATCGTTTAGCAAGGCCTGCAGACCATATCGGACACACCACACAGACAGAAACAATAGCCAGTGTACATTAGCCGAGATGTACCAATCCAGGAAATGACTGTGATTAAATTGCTTCCTTTATAGAGAGTTAACCTGCATCAAGACGCTGGTTTTGTGCGCATTTTATATAGAAAAATGTAGATATGGATTTTTTGACACACATTATTTGCATTTGGCTACAATGCCTGGGGAAGTGAATCACTCGGGACTCATAGAAAGGTGGTGAGGTCTCAGTAAACCAGCAAGATTTTAAGTAAGAGCAGTCCAAAATAAATGGGACTTAACTCAGAATTTTGGAGAAGGGGTTTGTAGTAACAAAACACTGAAACACATGATTTTTTCTTATTAACTAACTGCGTTATTATGAGTTAGCAGAGCTTCAGCTATTTCTAAATAACCATGACGTACAGTATGCAAAGAGTGTCTTTGAGGTAACAAAAAAAATGCATTGAGCGGACAGAGAAAGTGAACAAAAGGCTCAGTAAATAAGATATGGGAAAAAGGTTCTTATTCAGTGCATCAACTGTAGCCACTTCTGTGGTCATTACACATTTACAATGTGTGCATGAATGTGTGCGTTAGGTAAGATTAATTCTACATGAGCAACAGGAAAGTTGTAAACAGTGACTTTTCAATGTAGTTCCACTGCAAAAACAAAAAAAAACAAAAAAAATACGAAATTCACAAAAACACGAAAAAATGAAAGTGAAAATCTTCAACTTCAGCGAAAAATGTGTGTGTGGAAGTGGGGACCAGGCGGAGCGTAGGCGCACAGCCGCTGATCAGCTGCTGAGACCCGAAAGACCCGGAGGCACAGTTGGACCTTCTGGAGGACTTAACACCTGCAGTCGCATCAGATTCTACCCCTCTCTGGAGCCATTAGCCAGCGGGACGAGAGCTCAGAGTTTACTTTTGGGATGGAAAAGCGAGTTGCGGACATATGAGGTGTGGACATGCAGGGTCTCTGATGAGTGTTGACTTCAGGCAGTGGCTGAACTGACTACAAACACACAGACACACACACATCCTCGTCTGCCATTGCCATCGCTAGCTTTTGGCTAATGTACAGTAAAGTAATCTGATCCCGGAATCAAACACAAGGCAAAAATTTGCGTCACTTTCTGTTTGAACACGTCATGAGAGCGAAGGAGAACAAGGAGGATGACTGTATCTTCAGTTTTCTTTTCATTCTCCCCATTTCATTAAAATCTGTTATTCCTCGCTGCCTTTACACTGAAAATAAATAAAAGGAAGTGAGAAAAAGTGATATTATTGAAGGTAGAGTGCAAACAGCAGGGCAGGAGTGAGGGGAGTGAAGAGCCGCGGCGTTCTTGTTAATTGCTAGAGGAAGTCAGGCAACGCTTGCCGTGCCACTTCTTGAATGATGTTACACTGGCACAGGAGGGAGAGAGGCCACACACTCCCTTGACCTCAGTCTAATTACTGCATACCTTGTGGTGAATAACAGCACTTCTGCAGAGACTCATGGAAGAGATGAGGACGATGTGACGCCAGACGGCTGCCTCGTCCCCTTCGTACCTCCCTGTGGTTCAGAAGCACCGCAGCATGGCTCTGCTGCCTGGGGGCAATGAGAACGTATAGTGGAAAGTGTTCTACATTCTCCACTCTCTTCACCACTGGCTGCAAATTCACTCTTCCCCGGCATAAAATGTACTGATGTAAGTTTTTTTTTAATTCAATAAAAAGCTGGACCGAACGCAGATCTCACAGTTGCCCAGAGCGAGATTAGTTTTTCAATCAACTGTCGAGTCTAAGTTTTGCTTTCTCCTACAAACACTAAGCGCAGAATATCTGACTCAACCGCGCTGGGAGGAAAAAGTCAAACAGGGCATATTTTGGACAACATATTTTTCGGCGTGCGTGAAGCTCCTGAAGCATAAAATTAATGTTTAAAGAAACCAAGCACAGGGGAGAAAATAACAGCCAAGAGCCATGGTTTATTTAGAACAGAGCATGGACGCAGCCCAAAGATTCTTCTTCATTTCACTCTGGCATCTGGACAAATAAGACCTCCATCTAACAAAGATCGGTTTTAACCTTTGTACTCATTTAAGCAAAACTATAGAATAAAAAACAACCGATATAAAAGGAACCATGTGTCAACTTAAGGCATTTTTACTCTTGAATAATACATGTTACATTTGTATTTGCATACATTTTTTTAATAGAAAAGGTCACTTCAGTTGCAGCACAAACTTGCATTAACTTTGATTTAAAGAACATCAGCCAAGATTAAAGTTTGTTTGTCAGAGGACTGCAATTTTCCAGTCGAAGGTGAACAGTCCAAAACTCAAAGATAATCAACTGTTCATGATATAAAATGAAGAAAAAAGCAAGTCCTCAAATTTGAGAAGCTGAAATCACAAAAATTGTAAGATTGTAGTCAATTAATTTCCTTGAGATCTACTAATCGATTAATCTTCTCATTGTTGTGGCACTAGATCTGGGTTTGATTCACTTGGACTAATTTGGAAGTTCGATATATCCAAACACCCGCACCTGCACTCAAATGCAGCATAATCGATACCCTTGAAAGTTGCCATTTGATAAAAGACACCATCTTACACCTTGACAACAAAGTAAGTAGAAAGACGAGGTATGATTACGTGGCGTGACCACAAAATCTTTTCATCGATATTCATCCTGTCACCTTTTGAGCACAGATGCTGCCATTACAATCAAAGGTGAACCAGTCACAATATTTCCTTTCTTTCCGCAGTCCTTTCTCAGTTTCCTCCATTCTTGTTTGCTCTGATTGTGAATCACAGTTTGCCGATCCCTCACATTGTCATCCTTGCTGCAGGAGTGACCTGCAACACTCTTTGTAGTTGTAAACATGTCACTTCAGTCGAGACACAAGACACAAGATTTAGAATAAAGGCTCTGACGGCTGTAAAAGTGTGGCACATTCGAGAGATTAATAGTCCAACTGCTTGCCAAAAAATAAAAGATGATCTCACTGAGACTTATTCGAAACACCCTCTTCCTCGCATGAAAAACTACTAAATGGACAAATAAATTTGATCTGAATGACATCTAGGATTAAAGTGCATGTTAGCAGATTCTTTTCTAAGTCAAGTAGAAGTTTCATTTTCACTTTAGGTTGACTCTGTGATGAAAAAAACAGTACCAGCCCTTTTAGAAAATACTCAAAATATTCCAGCAACAAAAACCTCTAACAGTGACTCTAAGTATTCAACAAAACAAGTGGCTTCCTACATACTTCCTGTTGACAGTAATTTTTCTGCCTATGCTGGATCAAATATTGACTATGACTATTATTGTCATACTGCCTATAGGGGCTTCTGATTTCTCCAAGCTGCATAATTAACTCATGAACTGTGTTCATCCACTTCATATTCCTCTGAGAATCAGTCAGTTTGATTGAAAGTTTGATCAAATTAAAGCAAACCCTGGTTTTTATTTTCTCCTCCTGTGATACATTTATGCGTCATACTGCAGCACCAAATCGTTTTGTTGCAATAATGACAGAAACCATTAAAACCATTAATTAAAATGAAACTTAGCAGTTCCATTTAAAAAAAAAAAGTATTTACGTTTCACTTCCTCCAATCAGCATCAGCTGACCGAGGGCGTTTCAGTCTTCACCTCTGTGGCCAATCATCTTGTTGCTGTTAAACTGTTAAAACTGTTCCTCTCTCTGCTGCCGTCAGCAGTGTGAAATCGATGAGAACCCCCCCTTTGCACCGTTCACCTCCAGTTTTCATCAGTCTCAGCTATCCAACTCATCAGAATTCCTGCTCCACATCACATCCAGACTGATCTTCAGCAATTGCTCTTCACATCTCCACCACCACCACGACAATCATGGCATCACTGCCCCCTTAAAATAATGGTTATACCCTGATGGGGTATAATCGTCAAAGACACCGCTCATATTCCTTCAACTTTAGTGTGCACCATGTCAAATTGATTAATTTGATTACTCTTTAAGCTTCTTTTTAAATTAAGTCTCTCTTTTCAATTCTTCTGAACGTGTCTTGCTAATAGACAATAAGACCAGGGTGACAACTTAATCTCATTTCAATTTTTTGGGGTGGAGGAAAGCCTGTTTTTGTAAATTTTTTCAGCAAATAAAACTACACATCATCTGTCAAACAGATAATCTTGTTACTGTGTCCTTTGTTGTTTTAGAAGAAGCTTACCATTTGAACGAAATAATGACCATATTCAGTGAAGTGAAATTTGATGGTACTTGTAAACACTTACAACTGGAAACAAAAAAAAGGTTAAAAAAAAAATCTATTGGAAGATCTAGTGGCAAACGAAGCGTAAGCTGATGTCCTCCATCTGATGGACCGAGAAATAACAGAGAAAACAGCACTGCTATGGCTGTCAATCGAATTAAAACCAGAAGAGTGTGAGTGCCAACCCTCTCACTGTCTGTCAACCCTCCCCCCTTTCTGTGCTTTCTCTGCATCCATCGAGCATCAGGTGCGTCGCTCTCTCTCTCTCATGGCCAGGCTGTCTTTCAGAAGGTCCCTCGCTCGCTGGCTGACAGTTAGGAAGGCATGAATAATGTCTGCAAGCACATGGACAGACGCAGTCGGCCTCTTCATCTCCCGAACCTATTTAAACGTGCCTCTCTCAGTTCCCAGAGGAGAACTGGGATGAAGTGAGTGTGTGAGAGGGAAGGAGGAAGACAAAGAAGAGGGGAAAGAAAAGAGTGAGAGACAGTGCTGCATATGTTAGAATAGTAAAAAAAAATTTTTTTAAATCCTCCCAGGAGTGATGATGTGAGCTGACTTAAAGCAGCTGGAGGTGACCTCACTGCCGGCAAAAAACTAACAGGTTGGAGGAGCTAAAGGCTAAAGTACAAGACTTTACAGGAATTCCAAAAAAGTCAAAACTATCCAACAATATTGACTTTAAGGACATATGCATCCTCAGAATAAGACGGATGTGATCAGTGCATAGACTGTTACAACACTGAGATGCACACTCTGGCAGGTTGTATTGAATAGACATGTGTCTCATCGTTCCTCGTAGGATCTATACTGCACGGCAGTAAATCAATGTCTTGTTTACAGTCTTATTGTGGACTCTTTATCTTGTTGCAAACTGCTGCTCTTTCAGGTCTGGACTGCAGGTCTTGCCTGTAAACGATCAATAGCGCTGCATTTTCTACAAGAAGCACTTAACACCAACAGGATTTTGACCAAATACTGTTTTGTCTGTAAAGTAGCTCTAGTATCATCATTGGTTTTTAAAGGAATGGTTCAACATTTTTGGTAATATGTGATCAATTTCTTGCCTATAGAGTTAGATCAGAAAATTGATGCCACTGTCATGTCTAAACATTATATACGGAGTTAAAACTAGCCCATCTAAGCATAGCAGGGGGAGACAGCTTGCCTGGCTCAGAAAAATGTAATGTTCATTCACAAGTTGTTTTGTTTGTTTATTATATATGTATAAAAATCAGAACTGAGAGTTCAAAGCATAACTTCTTAACTATGTTAGAAATTCTAAAAAATAAATAACATATTTTATTTGTTCTGATTATCAACTGAGAGGACATTTTGTTGGGGATTTGTAGCTTTAGTCTAATACCATAGCACTCAATTAGCATGTATGTAGACATCAAATATTTTAGAAGTTTTTGAAGGTTTCTTTTTCATATGAAGCAGCTAGCAACCATTAAAAAGCTAATCTGAGATGAAGTTTTCAACCAACTCACGTAGTTAATGATAATTATTGCGGCTAGCTAGCTACAGCTCATAAAACCTGCCAGCAACAGTTGTCTGTTGTCAAGGACACACCGTTTTAAAAATGTTTACGAATTTTGATGGTAAATCTTCCACCATAATCATTGTTAATTGCATATCACAACATCGAAATGCTTGACAGACATAGCAGCAAGTGTTGCAGTTTTGTCAGTTATTATTGGTCATTGTCCACCATTTGTACAACCGATTAGCCAACCCAAATCCACTCAGAAACACACATACTGAGGAGGACACAAATGCAAATACGTATTCTCATACACACAAACTCATCCATGTAGAATAAAACGACAAGACTGTTTGATCCTTTTTGGCAGAGAAGTACAGACTAACCACTGTGGCTCTCAGAAAGGCTTTAATCGCTACGTATTGATTCCTCCCTTTTTGGTGAATCAGCAACAACCAGTGTGGGCTGAGGAGTTTGCTTAATATTCCCTTCTCTCTTTAAGCAGGTCAGCCAATTTCACCCTCCCCAATGCCTTCGGTCCAAAATATCCCATTTAGATCTCATTTACATTCATACCACTCGCAGTTTGAAGGAATAAGAATATTAACTTTTCCCAAAATGAAATATAAAATGAATCTTATAACATCTCCCTCTTCAAAATCTTTTCTGAGGGGGTGGGGGCAGCAATCCTTATCCACTTTGTGATTCATCACAGCTTCACAACCCTGATGTTTACTCTGGCTTCATCATCTGCCTCCAGGGCTGCTGGTGTCTGAAATGTTCCTCGTTGTGACTTTGATTGGTTTTTGATAAAGAAGAGGCCTGAAGGAGGCGGAAAAAGAGACTGTTCAGCATGCAAGAGAAAAAAAAAAAAAAAGCTTGACTACAGGTGACAACATTGATTTGTTGCGAAGACGGGAAGAATCACCTATCTTTGGGACAAACGAGGTGTCATTAAGACTTGACAAAGAACATCACAAGGAGATGTTTTGTGACAAATGATCACTATTTGGTGTGTATTGTAGAATAGCTGAAGTGTCAATGTCAGTGACCAAAAAAGGTGGATTTAAGCTCTCCAGATGGGTCTTACATTGGCTTTGTGTTTGACCCATTAAAATTCACAGCCTCACTCACCAAAAAAAACTTTAATTGTTGGACTGTTCAAAACTCATCCATCAATCTTCAAGCTAACAAACTCTCTCTCACACCACATCTGCACAGGTTGCAGACATCCCCTTGCTCATACTTTAACTGTAGCCAGCATGTGGATGTATTATAGTGATCAGACAGAGCATAGATGTGTTTGGTGTAACCATAATCGACATCCTTTCAGTGAGAAGTCTAACTCCTCCTTCATTTAGCACACCAAGAATGCCAAAAGTATTAGTTCAAAGTTATTTGGAGTGAAATATGCCGGGCATCTGGAGAGATTTCCACATAACAAAATATTATACCTGTTTATAATCACAGGATCTGCCAAGTGCTGAAACAATAAGCTAACTGACTGATCAATTGAGCAACAGAAAATTAACTTGACTGGTTTGATAACTGATTTATTTCTACAACTAACAATTGTAGGTATGGCATTGTTGGCTCAGGTGTTCCACCACATTCATCCCAACTGAAATATCCGAAAACCTATTACAACCCTTATTCCAAAAAAGTTGGGTCACTGTTCATTGTTACCAATTAGCATGTGTACACGTGGAATATTCCTGGGCACTCCACAACTTTCCCAGTCTTTTGTTGCCCCTGTCCCAACTCGTTTGAAACTTGTCGCTGGCTGTAAAACTCAAAATAAGCATATGTTTACCAAAAATCAATTAATTTGATGAGGTTAAACATTAAATGTCTTTGCTTCGACTGTACTTTGTACAAGCAAATGTTAGCATGCTAACACGCAAAAACTAAAATAGTAAACATGGTAAACAGGATATCAGCTAAACATCGTGGAGCATGTTAGCATTTAAGTCAAAGCAGAACTGCAGCCTCACAGAGTCACTAGAGTAGACTCTTATACAGCGTTCCATTTACCTCGAAATCTGAGCTGGGAATGACGTTACATCCGTGTTGAACGCGTTCTAGTACAAGTCGGGCAACCAAGAGGGATTGCTCTTTCCAGGTTCACTATTGTTCGCGATACCAGTTGATAGCAATGCATTAATGCATACAAACACCACAGCAACATGTTCACAGCTAACAACTCTGTGTGTAGTTTAATGAGACACAATTAAAACAGACGTGTTAATAAACAGTATATTCTAAAGCTTTTACTACTGTTGATACGGAGAAGCCATCTTGGATTTTCAGGTCGGGATTGATTGGACTTAAGGGAGCGTTGCAATTTAAAATTCCGACTGGGAACTCACGAAAATGGAATGCACCATTAGTCTGGTTGCTTGTTAAAAACTGATTAATCGATTATCAAAATTGTTGATGATCGACTAATCGTTTCACGACGATCTTCTCGGCTTTAAACATTTTCTGGTTTTTAGACATGATGATTTGGTGCTTTCTCTGCTTCATATCTTTTTTAAACTGAGCCTCTTTATCGTTTTTTTGACTGCTGATCATGCTGAATAAATAACCTGAAGGCAACACATTGGGTTATAGGAATCTCAAATGATTTCCATTTAGACAAAATCATGAAAATAATTTTTGGCTCAAGTCCTAAATGAATTAGTTTTAAAAGTAAATCCTGTACGCTGTGAGCAGGAGCAGTACTTACAATAATACACATCAAGTGCACTTAGACCGCATAACAAGGTCCATGTTTTGCTTGCATGTGACATGCTGTTCTAAGTCCAGCTGTAAAAAGGACCAAAGCAGCTGAGAAACAAAGCAACTAACAGCTTCTCACTTTACTCACATTCAGCAGCAACCTGAATGACTCTCCACACATTCACTTATATAAACCTGAACAGACGTGTACCGATTTCTCCCACAGTTTCAAGTTCAGGTTTATTCAGAGAAAAATTGACTGAACTATTTAGCTCTTTTACAGCAATGCCTTGACTTCACATCCATGTGGGCTACATAAGATAAAACGACAATAATAGAGATAAAATGATAAAGAAATTCCAATAAAAACCAATAGCTGAGCGCGTTTGATAACGAATGTAGTAATAAAAACATAGTAATAAAAGTAATAAAACGTAGAGAGCGCTGTGGTAAACTGTGTCCAGTGATTTCAGCGTGGATGAAGCTGCGTTCATATACAAAATATCACCATAATCTAAGACTGACATTATAGTTGATTGAAGTGTCATTCTGTTTTCCAAAGAGAAGCATGATCGAATCCGATACAGTGGTCCCAGTTTAAGTCTCAGCTTCTTTGTAAGCTCAAGCACATGAGTTTTAAATGAGAGCTTCTCATCGTCTGTGACACATTAAACTTCGGCCACATTTAAGGAATAAATTCTGTAAGCCTGATGATCACACTTCCTTGACCTTGTAAATAACATAAATTTGGGAATTGGACTTTTAGACTTAGACTAGTTTAAAGAGGAAAAACAACACTTTCAATGAAGAGACGGCTACAGTGATTCTCTGATACATTTATTTATGTTATTTCAATGCCACATAGGCAGACTACCACACATGTGCAGTGCACACGCACAAAAGTTTGCAGCATTCTCATTTCTCAGTCCTTGGAATACTTCCACTTGCCACAACAGATGGCTGATGTTGACAAGGAGGGAAAGGTAGTTATACGTGTGTCTGTGAGTGTGTGTGTGTGTGTGTGTCTTATCATTACCTGTCCCCAGAGGTGAGCCTGGCAGTCAGACTGTGTAACAGAGGCAACGACAACAGGATCTCTCCACCAAACCTCCGTCAGGCATGATTGGACAGCATGTGGTAAGTGGTGCAAAGGCCTCGGGGACGCGCTGATACAAACACACACACACACACACACACACGCTGGAGGATGGCAGCTCATGTGTGTGCATCTGTATGTGTATCACACTTTCTGTGTTGCAGTTGCTGGTGCAACTTAACACTTTCAATGGGACCCTGACAAGAAGACAGATGGGTCTGACTGTACTGAGAATCATTACCCGACTCCCTACATCAGTGTGTGTCTGACTCGACAACTTCTCAGCGACTGCCCCCCGCCCCAAACAGACCAGTCCAGACACATCATCGCGCACATCAGTCATTCCAATACTTGAGCATGCATCATTGACTTGAGTGTCATAACATACTGACATACAGTACATTGAGCTGTACTGGAAAGCTCCTGCACGGCTGTTTTATGGATTGTTTCCATGTTAGATGGATGTTGTCAGCTGATGCAAACTACTCTATCCTGCATATTAGCTCGAACATACAGCAGGCAGTTCGCAAGACTCAACCGTGGCATGAGCAGTATTAGTACAGCATGTTCAAAGAGGACACATCATTATGAAAGGTCACATTATTACTGCTTTAGCTGCAAGTGGAGAGAATTATGACTAAAGGCTGACTGAGGACAATCTTATTTAATTAGACATTTTGAGGACTCATGTTAGTTTCAGAAATCAAATTATTGTGTTGGTACAGTCACTGCCCGGAAATCTTGAAAGACACTTGTGTGCACAAGGTGAGACGGGTGCTGAATACAAAGATGGGAGTTCTATGAGCAAAACAAAGAGGTGGAATCACAGGTACTTTATTACATTTTGATATAGATTTATTGGCCACATTTTGACCAAATCCTCACACACAACTCAGACACTTGAAGAGGACCTGTTTTGGTTGAAATGTCAACAATAAAGCCTGTCGAAATCTTACTAGGGAGCACAGATTGCAGTGTGCAGGAACCATTCTTATTTTTTTTCAGAAATATCATCACCACTTAGCAAGTGGGGAAGCAAAACTTGACAGCAAAAACGTTATGCTTGAGAGTGAGAGCCAAGCAATTATATGTCAGAAAGGCCTCCAGGCTCAGTTAAGACACATACTATACCAGGTACCTGTGCTGTACTGGGTTTGTATATGGATTGAGTTAATGGTTATAAATTTATAAAAGAAAAACCACACAAAAATTAAGTTAAGGTCATAAGAGTACACAATATATCAAGATTATTATGTGCATGTGCACCAAATGGCAAAGTTTCCTATTGAAACTAAACCTAATCTTATAAATACAGTACCTGGAAAGTTTTGCAGGATGTAGGTTGTTTTATTGATTAACTTTTCATTAGGTGACCAAAGAAAAAAAGAAAAAAAGTGAATAACTTAATCAACAATGTGTAATCTGTGCAATCTCTGGGGTAAAGTTCACTTTTTATCGTGTCCAAGATTTTGTTTTTTTGCAAATTATATTTATTGACAGAAGCACCGGATGAACCTTGAGGTGAAATTGCTTTTTCACGGCTGTGTTCAAGTTAACAATGGTCTGTAAGCCTCAACTTTTAGTCCACGTGGACAAGAAGTCCTCATAGTCCTGGAAATAATTTACATCTACATTTCCATGACAATCGACAAACTCCATCTGCTGATGAAGATCAGGTGATATGACTGAAAGCTCCATAAGATACCAAATGGACCTTGAGGTGAGCTGCTGTTCCAAAATCAGGAATAAACTTTGAAAAACAACTTTCAACAATTACTGGATGTTAAAACTCAGTTTTTTTTCATCTAACATTTAAAATGTTAGCATGCTCGCATGCTAAAATGTCATACTACTTTAATAGAAAGTCAGCGGAACACCAGAGACTTAGGTTCCATCCTCTCTGAAAAATTAATCGCAAACAATTTAAAGGCAATCTGCGCAATACTAAGATATTTTAGCCTGAGACCACAGTCTTGGACCAGCTGACACTTTCACCCCTAGAGCCACGCTGTTAGCTAAAAACAACCTTTTAAAACTGGAAAGGTGTACTGCCATGGCTGCTGCCATTTCTGCCTTGCTAAAGCTCCCCGCGCTCAGGCTGCAAGCACTAAGTGGGCACCCGGTGAGCACACTGAATGCCTTCGGCTGACCTGGAAATGTCTGCTCTTACCTGCACCCAACACCACAGCTACAGTAAGAGCTTCTCACTGTAGTGGCAGTGAAAGATGCAGTGACTGCCTGTATAGCTGGCTGCATTAATCCTTCACTGGAGCTGAAATAGGAGGCTGAACTGGATTATTTCAGTGTGTGTGTGTGTGTGTGTGTGTGTGTGTGTGTGTGTGTGTGTGTGTGTGTGTGTGTGTGTGTGTGTGT